>PVKS010031615.1:0-23292 GCA_004027875.1 Aplodontia rufa | reverse complement strand
TGGTGACAGCTGGAAAAGCTAACTGGCTTGAGCAGGGTGAGACTTGGGCAGCCCAGGGGGATATGTCTCCCTGTGGCCAGGGTGATGCCCCTGAGCTGGGCAGGGTAACTGCTGGAGTCTGGAAGGCCTTGCTCACTACCAGCTGAGTCACAGGTCTGAACTGGGCCAGGACCCGTTTGGGAGAAGGTCCCAAGCTGGGGCTGGTGGCCAGCTCAGGCGCCACCCAGTTTGCTTGTGGCTTCTCCCACCCCTACTCCCAAAGGATGCCTCAAACAAACCAGAAAACTCCCTGGGGAGCCCTGGAGCTTCTCCTGACTGGGCCTTGCTGGGTACCTCAGCCCCCAGCTGCGTTTTCTGAGAAGCAGGTCTGCTCTAAAGGTGAATGGGGCAAGGTGCTGTAGATTCAGCAGAAAGCTGTGGGCTGTGGTGAGTGCTAGCTGTGGCCCTGGGCTGTGGCTGCTGGGGATTTGGGACAGGGTGTCTTTCCCTCTGCCCACTGTCCCACCCACCTGCTTCAGTGGGTGTTGAGCAGCCCACAAGACCCCAGTTGGCTGGAGATTAGCCCAGAAGACCCTATAGCCTGCCCCAGGGAGAAGGGAGTTTGCCAGATTCCACCAAGAGTCCCAGGGCCCTGGGAGGTGGAGCTGGGGACATTCCAGGCTTTGGGAACCTGATAGGAAATTTGATTCCAGCTTCTGGTAGTGTGTGTGTGTGTGTGTGTGTGTGTGTGTGTGTGTGTGGTGGGAGCAAGAAGCAAGTGTGTGCGTGTGAGTGTGTGTGTGTGCAGTCGCGTGTGTGTGCTCCTGTGCATGAAGTTTGTGAGAGTATCTGCTCACTTCAGAATCCACAAATCTGTGTCAGGCGGGAGGACTCTGAGGGTCGCCCATGAAACCCCATGAAACCGTGTGTGTCGGTGCCTGGTCAGAGGGTCTTGGTTTTCGTGGCATGGGTATGCGCGTGAGGCCATGGGTATGCGGGGACAGGTCCTGGGTGTGCACGAGTGTGACTGTGGCTGTGCGTGTGCGTGGGCCCTGTCTGGGGGAGGGCGCTGGGGCCGAGGTCCGCGGGTGTTCGCCCGCCGGCTGAGTGTAAGGGGAGAAGGCCCCCTTACTCCTTGGCAGGCTGGCACGGGGCCTGGGTCTCGGCTACCTCTGCCCCTGGCGGGGCTCCAGCGGGGAGCCGGCCTCCCGCGCTCCTCCCACCCCCGCGCCCGCCGCGAGGGTCCGGGGTCTCGGGCGCGCCGCCCCGCAGGCCCCGGGAGCTGCGACAGCCGCTCCGCCGCCCCTCCCTCCTTGCGTCCTCCTTCCCCGCTCCCTCCTTCCCTCCTTCCCTCCTTCCCTCCTTCCCTCCGAGCGCGGATCGCGGGCGGGGTGGGAGGAGATTTCGCCGGAGTTTCCATTCCATACCTCGCGGCTAAAACTTTCTTTCTATGTCTCGCCCTCTTGCAGTCTGCAGCTTCTCCTGTCATCGGAAATGCCAGGCCAAGGTAAGGGGCCCGGCGGGCCCGGCGGAGGGCTTGGGGACGCGCCTGGCGCGGGGTCCGGGGACCGGCGAGGGGGCGCCGGCAGGGCGGGGGCGGTGCCCGGGTCGTCCCTCCTCCTCTCTTTGTTTATGCAAAGAGCCAGGCCCGGGAGCGGCCGCAGGTCAAGGTGAAGGCGAAGGCCGGGGGCGGGGTGAGGGTGTGGAGGAGCGGGGGAATCCGAGTGGCCCGCACCGCGCGCGTTCTGGGCGGCTACTGGAGGTGGCTGGCGGACGGATCGCCAAGGGAGGGGACTTGGAGGGTGCTTTCCCTAGTTCTCCAGCGGGGGTCCGGGCTAACGCGGAGGGTGATGCGTTTCACTTACCCGGCGGGCCGCGCAGAGCCCAAGTTGGCCCAATTTGATCAGCCTAGGAAAACTCGGTGACCAAGCCGAGTATGTGGGGGAGGTGGGGATCACGCTGGGTCCTGGTACTGTCTGAGCTGCTCTCGCTCCTCTTTAGTCCTCAGTTTCCCCAGCAGTGTTTCCTGGCCGGTCTTGATGGCAGAGGGAAATTGAAGCATGAGGACTGGAGCTCTGTGCTCATCTTCTCAGGTCACTTCTTGGAGTGTGGCAGGGGATACCGGAGTGGATTATGAGTTTGGGAAGGAAGCTGTGCATGAGCTGCACTCTGCCAGGGCTGGACCTGCCTTCCCGTTCCTAAACAGCCAGTCTGCACCTCTACCCTCCAGGCCCTTTCACCTTTCACCCACTTTTGCTCTTCACCCTTGACCTTTCAGAAAGGAGCTCAAGGAATGGAAGGCTCCCAGGGAGGGCGCTTCAGAGAGGAATGCTGGGAGCTGTCGCTCCATAGGTGGTGCATGGTGCTCTGTTACATATTAGCTGGGTGGCCTTGGGCAACTCATGTACCTCTTTGAACCTGTTTCATCCTCAAGGATGTGGGAATAGGGAGCCTATCTCAGAAGTCTGTGCTGAGGATTAAATGAGATAATGTGTGTAAAGTGCTCAGCCCAGTGCCTGATACAGTAGGTGCTCAAAAACATAGTCCTTGATGAATATGGCCCAGCCTTCTGGGGGTCTTGATTATGCCATTGGGAAAGAGACAGGATGCTGGAGGAGTGGAAGTCTGTGAAGGAGCTTGCATAAGCCATATGCCCCTTGCTGGTGGGTGTGGTCTCCGCATCTGGAGTCTCAGGGTGTGTTTACCTAGCTGAGGTGCAAAGGGCCTGTGGCTTGCAGTAGGTACATCAGTATGGTGGGCTTTCTGCCCATTATTATCTCCTGACTTTCTCTGCTTCTCCCTGGGTGATCTCCCTCGTTCTCCTCCTCCTCCTCCTCCTCCTCTTCTTCTTTTAAGAGAGAAGGACAGTGAGAGAGAGAGAAAGAGTCAGAGAGAATCAATTTTTATTGAGTTTTTCACATGGCTTTCGTTGCTCCAACATTTAGTTGTGTATGTAGTGCTGGGGTTTGAACCTGTGTACTTGCGCATGCTGGGCAAGCGCCGTAACCACCGAGCCACTGCTCCAGCCCCTGTTCTGTTCTTCTGGAGCAGAGTTTTTCTACTCCTAACCCCTGACTCTTCTAGATTTCTTGCTTGTCTGCAGTCTCCACCTTCCTATCCCTCTTCCTGCTTTTGAGTCTCTTAATGGAGATTAACTTTTGTACAGCATTTTAGGCCTTAGAAGACATTTCATGTGCTTGATGAGATTTTATTCCTTTAATTCCATTAGAGCAAACAGCGAAGGCCAAAAGATCTTATTGTCTTTAAGATGAGGTGCAAAGCGTTGAGTGACTTCCCCAAGGTCTCACCCGCTGCCACTGGGCCTTTGCGCTTTCTTCTAATTGCCCCGCACTGGCCACTGTAGACATCGTTACCTGTCCTCCTCCTTTACTCCCCATCTCTTGGCAGCAGCAGAATACATGTGGAAGGATAAGGGGATGAATGGACTGGCCATTGTAGGGTCTGAATAGGGCAGAATCAGTGACCTACTGTAATGTGACCGAAGATGGCTGCTTTTGTGTGGCAGCCTTATATGTGGTGACAGAGATGCCAAAGATGACTTTTAGGGGGTGTAGCCTGCCTGGTGAATCTCACATATTCTGGGTGCTTGGATGCACCAGGCTGCAGTGATCCTGCTCTGCCCAGCCCAGGAGGCCAACCAAGGAGGGTGAGGGTGGACTGGCAGGCAGTGGCCAGATAGATGGGGCTTTTTATAAGATTTTCCTCTATAGGAAATAGGACCCACTGGTGGTATGCTCCACCCAGCTGCAAGTCTCCCCCTGAAACCACAGCTCTTATTCCCATTCTGCTTTTCCCTCCTGCCACAAAGGGCAGCAGGAGCCCCAGAGCACACAGCAGAGCTCTGGACTCGGGATTTTATAACCAGATGAACTCGGAGGTCATTTCAGCCATCTGCTTCCAGATGGGATTCATTAAACAGCTGTTAAGCCCTTTCTGTGTGAGGGACACTGATCTGTGGGAACAAGACAGGTAAGGTCTTTGCCCTCATGAGACTTACATGCTGATAGGGAGAAGTTAAGAAGGAGCTGGCTGGAGCAGGGGCGAGAGAGAACATGGCGAGGGTAGCCCAGGAGGACTTCCGGGGACTCAGATGAGGCCACATGAGGGATGAAGGGAGCAAGAGCAAAGGCCCTGGGGGGGACGAGTGTGTCATGCTTAGAAGAAGGTAGTGTGGCTGAGAAGTGGGACACACTGGAAGGCTCTGAGCACAAGGCTGCGATCTGATTTCTACTGTGTGAAGACCACTCTGGCCATGGCTAGGCACCCAGGAGGAGCAAGGCAGGAGCCAAGAGGCTGCCCATGTGGCCCAGCTGAGATGGGGCGGACCTGGGATGCATTCTGAGGTAGAGCCCCCGGAGGGTGGGCTGGCCGTGAGAACTGGCTGAAACCAGGCTCCCAGGCTCCTGGCCGGAGTGATGAGGAGCACGTGGGTTCATTTACTGAGATAGATGAAGTGTGTGAGAAACTTTGTGGAAAAAGGGTCCAGGATTTCTCCTTTGCTTGTTCTCTTCCCCACACTTCTGCCCCGCACTGGGGATTTCTTGCTGCTCTTGATCATCTCCAGCCACTCTGCTGGTGAGTGGCTGATCTGAAGGTCCCAACACTCCACCTTCCAGCCTTTTCCTGCAGCGTGAACCCATCCATGGTTCTGACGAGGGCTGTGGGGTTTATGCACAGCAATATGAAAGTGCGCATTTTTTTTAAGAGAGAGGGACAGTGAGAGAGAGAAACAATTTTTATTTAGTTTATCATGTGGCTTTCATTGCTTCGAGACTCCATTGTGTACGTGGTGCTGGGGTTCGAACTCGCGTACTCGCACATGCTGGGCAAGCGTGTAACTGCTGAGCCACCGCTCCAGCCCTGGAAGTATGCATCTTTTTAAAATTTTATAAGTTTTTTCCTGATAGTGGGGATTGAAACCAGGGTCTTAGGGGTACCAGGCAGGCACCCCACCATTGAACCACGTCCTAGCCCTACACAGCAATGTGATGTCCCAAACTACCCCAATTTTCACAGCTTTACGCACCAGCAAACATTTATGATGTCGTTTCTGAGGCTAGAGACTTTAGAAGGACTCTCTCATGGGATGGCCAGCAAGGTGTTGGCTGGGGCTCAATCTTCTGATGGCCGAACTGGGGTGGGAGGATCCTCTTCCAAACATGGACACCCCGCCAGGACTGCTTGAGCGTCCTCACAGCATGGTGGCAGGTTTCCTGAGAGTGAGTCAGTCAAGAAAGAGCAAGGCAGAGCCACCCCGTCTTGTGTCCCAGCTGTGGAGGACACACACTATTACTTCTGCATTGTCCAGAGTGGAAACAATACGTTACCTGATGCACAGGCCTTTCCTGTCCAGTGTGGGAGGAATCTACGGAAGGGTGCCCCTGCCATGAGGTGAGAATCAACAGGAACATCTTAGAGGCCGATTTCTGAAGATCTCCAGAGCGAGGCAGCCGTGGGAGTGGCATGAAGGGAAGGGATATAGGAACAGACACCCAAGTTTGCGCTTGCTCCCTGCTGCATCCCAGCTATGTGAACTAGGTTGTGTTGGACTAAATGCTTATTGACACATAGTAGGCACCTTTCTCCTTCTTTGGAACCACAGGTGAAGACTGGGAAGGAGCCTGCATGTTCTGTGCTCTACTCTTTGCTGCTTGGACCAATTTGAGAGAAAATGCTAGTGCCAAGAGAGGAGGGGCTTGGTGCCTGGCTCAGAGGAGCGGTTACATGCATCTCGATGGCACGGAGGCAGGCTGAGAGATGGGCTGCACCCCCAGCTTCTAGAATAGTGCCTGGCCCATAGTAGAGGTGCTGATGAAGGAAGAAATTGGTGGAATAAAGAATGTTCAAAAACAGTTTCTATTTCAGGAGAGGCTGGGGCATAGATGAGACCATGAAGGAAGTAACAGTGAAACCACTTGTTAATTCCCCTCAAAGAATCTCTCTTGCTTCTGGACACAGAGGACACTCCAAACAATAATTAATGCTAGTCATTTACATCTTTCTAATTATTGTGTGATTCACATACCATCCAGTGCACAAAACTTGATAAGTTTGTACATAGAAACTGGGTGGGGGTGCACACCTGTTATCTCAGTGGCTTGGGAGGCTGAGGCAGGAGGATGGTAAGTTCAAGGTCAGCCTCGGCAACTTAGCGAGACTGTCAGTAACTTAGTGAGATCCTTCTCAAAATAGAAAATAAAAATGACTGGGGATGTAGCTTGGTGGTAAGGCACCCCTGGGTTTAATCCTCAGTACCAAAAACAATAAAATTCTGTACGTAGATACGAACTGGATCAAATTCTAGAAGCAGCACCCCAGAAGTAGTCCTCCAGCTCCCCTCCAAGTCACCATCCCCCAAAGGCAATTGCTCTGCTTACCCCTGTCATCTGTGATGGGTTTTGCCGGTCCTTGAACTGCGTATAAAATGAATCCAGCAGCGTGTTTGCTTTTGTGCCTAGCTTATGTCACTCCACATTGTGTCTGGGAGGCTCATCTGTGTTTTTGTGGGTGGCAGTGGTCTCTTCTTTTTTATCGCCATGTTGTATTCCATTGTGTGAAGAAACCAGTTTATCCACTGTGGATTGTCATCTGGGTTCTTTTCAGCTTGCGGTTGCTATAAACAAAATTGCCTTGAACTTTTAGTCACCTCTGTCTGCAGAGGACCGTCATACAAAGTTGTTTTCCTTATCTTCAGGGTGCTGGGAGGTGGGTGGGGCTGGTGGTAGTTCCATTTTGCAGATGCCAACATTGAGGCCCAGTGAGGGGAACCAACTTGGCCAGTAGTGGCTTGGCCCAGTGCATTCTGCATCCTTTTGGTACTGCCCTGGGATAAATTGGTGGGGAACAGGTGAGAAGGGAAAAGAGAATGAGAGAGAGATAGAGATGGGTAGATTAGGTAGATAGAGAGAGAGAGAGAGATAGGGAAAGGAGCAGGGGGCAGGCACTAGAATCTCACAGTAGGTCCTGGGAACCCCAGGCTCTGGCTCTGGCCTTAAATCTCCTGAAGGAAGCAGATTCTAAGCCTCCCTTTGTTCCAGCCCTTGTGCCTCCTGGGGTCCTTCTCTGTCCCCGCTGTTTCACTCCTGTTGAGGGTTTTCAATGAATGGCCCAGGACTTGCCTTCACTTTGTTTCAGCACAGGCCCAGTGTACACACACACACACAAACACACACACACACACACACACACACGGCAGATTTTCTTTTGCTTTTCTCTTCAGTCTCCCGCTATCTGACCCCACAGCATCCTGATGCGTTGTATTTATGTATTTGTTATTTTAAGTCAACTTTTACTTTTAGAATGGTTTTAGATTTGCAGAAAGAGTTGCAAAGCTAGTACAGAGAGTTCCGGTGTGGCAAGCCCCCGGGTTCCCCTAATCCCCAGATATATTTTTAAGAAATGCTGTTCTCGCTCCTGATTGGCTCCTTGTTTAGAAATAGCAGTTGCTGCTGACAGCGGCGGTGGCTCCTTCCAGCAAAATGCTCCTTGCTCCATTCCAGGTCAGCTGGGAGCTAAAGGAAAGGACCAGGCAGCTGCCGAGCTCTGGGCAGTTCTCAGCTAGCTCCTGGCTGCCCTCCTTAGCTCTCATACCCGCTTCTAGGCCCTGGCACTCTCCTGACTCATGCACTAGCTGTGGTAGAAGGAGATGGCTGCAATGGGGGCTTGATCTCCTCCCCTGTACCAAAGGCTTAAACCTCATCCCTCAAGCTTGAAAGGAGAGGAAATCCCATAATTAACCCCCACCTCGAAGTCATATTACACATCGCCTCTCCTGCTAGTCCCTTATAAACACACCTGCAGCCTTCCTGTACAGTTGGGTGGGGGCTGGTGCTCTCAGCTACCATAGCTGGATGGAAGGGGGCTCCTGCCCCAGGACCTAGCGATGGCTCTGAACCTAGTGGACGGTGTAAGAGCTTTGGCCTTGGAGACACTGTTGGGTTTAAATCCCAGCCATGTGAGTAACTTGCTGTGTGACCTTCAGCAAGTTACTGGGTCTCTTTGAGTCTGTTTCCTCATCTGTGACATGGTGATTATAGCGGGACCTATTTGGTAGGGTTCTGTGAGCACTGAGAATGCCAGGCTCAAGATCCAGTGCTCAAAAGGTTGCCAGTGTTAACTTATTCAATTTTATTCTTCCTACTTTATTCCATCTCATGAAAGATGGGCAGAGAGGCAGAGGAGCTGGAGCGGTGGCTCCGCAGTTATGGTGCTTGCCTGGCATGCATGAGTAGGTGAGTTCAAACCCCAGCACCACGTGCACAACGAAGTCTCGGAGCAACGAAAAGCACATGAAAACTAAATAAAATTGATTCTCTTTTAGAAAAAAAAAAAAAGATGGGGAGAATCGGAGCCATCAGCACAGCTTGCTGAGGGTGGAGGTGTCTAGATTGGATGTCTGCCGGGGTTTTGCCTTCTCTCTCTCCATTATCAGGGAAGAGCAAGGAAGGTAAGTAGGTGAATGTCCGATGTGTTCAGCTCGTTTGCCTGCCTCACGGCACCTGAGCTGTGGCAGTGGTCTGACAGCTCACCCATACAGTGAAATCTGCTAGATGCTTCAAAAATACAGAAACCTGAGGCTGCGGTGGTGGCTCAGCAGTTGCAGCACTTGCCTGGCATGTGTGAGGACTGGGGTTCAAACCTCTGCACCACATTCACAACTAAGTGTCAGGGAAACAAAGGGCAGATAAAAAATTAATAAAATTGTTTTTCTCTTTTTCTTTCTCTCTTTCTCAAAAAAAAAATACAAAATGAAAAAAAAAATAGAGAAAACTAGCTGATGCACACCTATAATCCCAGCAACTTGGGAGGCTGAGACAGAAGGATCACAAGTTTGAGGCCAGTCTCAGTAACCTAGTGAGGTCCTCTGCAGCTTAGTGATACCCTGTCTCAAAATAAAAACACAAGGGGCTGGGAATGTAGCTCAGTGACAAAGTGCCCCTGGGTTCAATCCCTAGGGAAAAATTTTAAAAGGATGCCAGGATCCCACTCCCTAGAGACTCTGATTTAGTTGGTTTGGAGTCTGACTTGGGCATTGGGATTTTTCAAAGTGATCACCAACCTGGGTGCTGTGGTGCATGCCTATCCTAGCAGCTTGGGGTGCTGAGACAGGAGGATTGCGAGTTCAAAGCTAACCTCAGCAACTTAGTAAGGTTCTGTCTCAAAAGAAAATATAAAAAAGTGCTGGGGATACAGCTCAGTGGTTAAGTGCCCCTGGATTCAATCCCAGTACCACCACCACCACCACCAATAGCAGCAACAACAAAAAACAAAAAAAGTGTTCACCAGTAGTGGGAGCATGACCTGCAGAACCAATCTGGAAACAGTTCTGGCCACTTCTTTTAAAGTTCTGTGTACACTGGCTCTACGGCTCAGCAAATCTACTCCAAGGTATTTACCAAGGAGAAAGGAAAACATGTCCTCATGTTGACTTGTACCCAAATATTCATGGCGGTTTTATTCACAAGAGCCCCAAACTGGAAAGAACCCAACATTCCACAACAGGTTAATGGATAAACAAATTGTGATGTAATGGTACAGGGTAAGACCACTGAGCAATAAAAAAGGACAAATTATTCTTGCGCACAACTGCATGGCGGAATTTCAGAAGCACTGTGATGAGTGAAAGAAGCCAGACACAACACGAATACGCACTGGATCATTCTAGAAATTCTAGGAAGGCAAAACCCCAGTAACAGAGAACAGATTACCAGGAACTGAGGTGGGGGGACGATTGCTCGCAGTCAGGCGTGAAGGGATGTTCTTGGGAATGGAAGTGTTCTGGACCTTGATCACGGTAGTTCTCTAGGGGTGTACAGCTGTCCAAACTCATTGAGCTGGTTTATTATTTTTTTTAAGAGAGAGGGACAGTGAGAGAGAGAGACAGCATCAATTTTACTTAGTGTTTCATGTGGCCTTCATTTCTCCAACACTTACCAACACTTAGTTGTGTACGTGATGCTGGGGTTCGAACCCGCATCCTCGTGCATGACAGGCAAGCGCAGAAACCACTGAGCCACCGCTCCAGCCCCTTGAACTGTATTCTTAAGGGGTTTATGTTAGTGTATGTAGATTATGTCTTAATACAATCTATTTGAATGAAACTCCCCACGTGAGTCTCCTTTGCAGCTAAATCTGAGAAGCTGCTGCACAGCTTCTGCGAATCTGTGTTTGCCTGGTGGCCCTGAGCACAGTGTCATATCCTTAACTGTGCTTCCTGGGCTTGAAGGCCTCCCTTGCTTTTGGTTCTGGGGCACAGCTTTATTGAGCTCTGGTTCATATTCAGTTCAGTTCATCCATTTGGAAGTGCATAATTAAGTGATTATTTTTTTTGTATATCCACAGAGTTGTGTGACCACCAGGAGTCTTTCATCGCATCAAAAGCTAACCATCCACTTTGTTTATCTGCCCCATCCCTAAGCAGTCACTCTTCTACTCCCTGTCTCTGTCTTTGCCTATTCTGGAGATTTCCTATTGTGGGATCATAGACTTTCTGGTCTCCATCACTGGCTTCTTTCACTTAGCATAGTCTTTCCATGGTACGTCTGTGTGGCAGCTTTGTTTCTTTTTTATTATTTCTTTCTTTATTGTATTAATGACAGAATCAATTTTTATTTAGTTTTTCATGTAGCCTTTGTTGATTCGACATTCTGTTTACATGGTGCTGGGGTTTGAACCTGCATCCTTGCACATGCCAGGCAGGTGCTGTAACCACTGAGCCACAGCTCCAGCCCTGCTTCATTTCTTCTTCTTCCTCTTCTTCTTCTTCCTCTTCCTCTTCTTCTTCCTCCTCCTCTTCCTCTTCTTCTTCTTCTCCTCCTCCTCCTTCTTCTCCTTTTTCTTCTTCTTCTTCTTCTTCTCCTCCTCCTCCTTCTTCTCCTTTTTCTTCTTCTTCTTCTTCTTCTTCTTCTTCTTCTTCTTCTTCTTCTTCTTCTTCTTCTTCTTCTTCTTCTTCTTCTTCTAGAGAGGGATAGTGAGAGAGAGAGAGAATCAATTTTTATTTAGTTTTTCATGTGGCCTTTGTTGCTCTGAGACTTCGCTGTGTATGTGGTGCTGGGGTTTGAACTCGGGTCCTTGTGCATGCCAGGCAAGTGCCATAACCGCTGAGCCACCGCTCCAGCCCTGCTTCCTTTCTTTTGATGGCTGAAAAATATTCCCTTATCTGAATATACCACTTTTTACTTTTCCATTCAGCAGATGGAGGAATATTCAGCTGGTTTTCCCCTTTAGGCTACTGTGAATGATGCTGCCACCAGTATTTTGAGGTTTTGTGTGGATACGTAGGTTCTATTCTTTTGGGTGAGTAGACCTAGGGGTGGAATTATGGGACATCGGTAGCTCTGTGTTAATTTTTTTTTTTAAATTGCTAGTCTGTTTCCCAAAGTAGTTGTATTGGTTTTCTAGAGCCAATGTGACAAAGTGCCAAAATTGGGTGGCTTAAACAATGGAACTTATTGTCTCAGCTTTGGAGGCTGCAAGTCCAACATCAAGGTGTTGGCAGGGCCACAGGCCTCTGGAAGCTGTAGGGGGTCCTTCCTCGCCTCTCCCAGTTCCTGGGGCTTTGCTGCCAGCCTTTGGTATTTCTTGGCCTGTAGACACATCACTCTTATTTTCCGTCTTCACGTGACCTTCTATGTCTGTCTCCATCAACATTTTTATAAGGACTCATCAAGTCGAATTACCTCATTTTAAATTTGTTGAAATGACACTGTTTCCAAGTGAAGTCTCCTTCGGAGGCACCGGGTGTTTTAGACTTGTACGCAGGTGTTTCTGCAGGGGACCATGCATTACCTTGGCACTAGCCGCGCCGTTTTCCGCTCTGCCCAGCAAAGTACGGCTGCCTGCCCCTCCACATCTCATCAGCACTTGCTGCTCTCTGGCTTTCTGGTTCATTCTAGTGGACGTGAAGCCGTATGTCATTGTGGGTTTGCTTTGATTTCCCCAATACCCGATGATGTTCAGCATCTGTTCACGTCCTTATGGACGTGAAAAAGGTCAGATTTTTTTTTACTCACTTAAAAAATTGGGTCTTTTATTATTGAGTAAAAGAGCTTTTATATGTTCAAGATACTAATCCCTTATCAAATGTATGATTTGAATTTTTTTTTTTGCCATTCTGTGGGTTGCCTTCACTTTTTTTCTTTTTTACTTTTCTTTTCTTTTCTTTTTTTCTTTTTTTTTTTTGAGATGGGGTCTCATTAAGTTGCCCAGGCTGGCCTGGAGCTTGCACTCCTCCTTCTGCAATCTTCTGCGTGGCTGGAATTTACAGGTGCGCACCACCGTGCCTGGCTGCTTTTCTTACTTGTTTCTGAGGCAGTGGCTCACAGTTTTGCCACGATGCTCTGGACCTGCCATATCCAAGTGATTCCTTCTGCCCCTCTCTGCCTCCCAAATAGCTGGGACTACAGGCACATGCACCTGGCTCCTTTTTTACTTTTTGAAAGAGCGTGTGAGCAATTGATACTGATTCTTTTCCTTTTTAAGAGAGAGGGACAGTTAGAGAGAGAGTGTGTGTGTGTGTCAGTTTTATTTAGTTTTTCATATGGCTTTCGTTGCTCTCACACTTCGTTGTGTACGTGGTGCTGGGGTTTGAACTCGTGTACTTGTGCATGCCAGGCAGGCACCATAACCACTGAGCCACCGCTCCAGCCCCTGTCCCATTTCTAATTCCAGCAATCTAAGTCTTTTCTCTTTTTTTCTTGGTCAGTCTGGCTAAGAGTTCGCCAATTTTGTGGACCAATTCAGAGAACCTCGTTTTTCCTTACTCTTGTGGGGTTTCTCATTATAATAACCTAGTTTATAGTCACTCTTAGCTGCATGTCCTCTGTGTGGTGGGTACTTGACTACATGCCATCGTCTCAGTCTGTGGAACACCACGTGTAAAGCATCTTGGAGGACAACATTGAGGTGAAATGTCCCCAGCAAGTCTCATGGCTGGCAGGCAGGGGAGCTGGCTCTCGGCTCAGTTCTGAATGTCTGGCTCCAAAGCCTGATGGCTTTCACTGCCTCCACACTCAGCCTCTAGCTTCTGTGGCTGAGTCGTCATCACTAGGAAGAGCCATGGGTCACTGTTGCCTGCCAGTCACCTGGAGAGACTGTGGAGCATCTTCCTGTTCAAAGGAGCTGGGGCTGGGCCCAAAACTCTGTATATTTTCTGACCTCCCCAATGACTCTGATGCTGGGTTCCCTGACAGCTCCTGGATAGGCTGTGCTTGCCACTGGAAATTGCCCCCCTCCACTCCACCGATGCAAGCCCCCAGGAAGTGGCTAATTCCGCAGCCTCTGTTCTCCTGGCTTCTTTTTGCCCAGGCTGGGGGTCCTGGGTAAAGTGGGTCTTGGGAAGCCATTTCCTTGCTGCTTTACTGAAAAAAAAAATGCTGCAAGAAGTTGTAGCCTCCCATCCCCCACCCCCACCATCCTCCTGAAGTTTTCTCTAAGGCTGTGGAGTATGGGACAAATGTGCAGGAGTTAATAAGTGGGCTTGGAGTCCCTCTCTCTCTCTCACACACACACCCTGCTCCCCATCGATAGGGAGGAGCAAGGCAGGGGGCGGGAAGAAAGTGACACTGAACTATGACTGGCTTCTCATTTTCCTGGAATGTGGCTCCCGAAAGGTCTCATATTTTTTGGCATTCCTGACTCTGGGGCTATGTAAACATCACATGGGGGGTCACTACCTCTGGGAGACTGCAGGAGTTAGAAGGGGAAGGAGGGGGAACAGAGCAGAGAGAAGGGCACACATGGGAGATAGAGAATTGGAGACAAGAGGAGAAAGAAGAGGGAAATCCTGGGGTCCTAGTGGAACAGGACACACAGTGCAGTATGCTGGGGGAACAAAGGCCAGCAGAGCCCTACTAGCACGCAGAGGATTCGGTGAAGGTTGGGGTCTGTGGTGTGAGGTGGAGGGCAGAGGAGCCAGGGTGATTTAGGAGTCCTGTCTGCGGGGTGAGAGGGGACCCCTGGTCCTCTTCAGCTTCTCTGACAGCTTCTGCCTTGCAGCGTGCAGCCATCCGCAGTGCTCCCTGAAGCCAGCCGAGCAGGGAAAGGGAGCTGTTTGCTGGTGGGCTTCCAGCTCCTGTGGGGTGGTGAGCGGCAGCTAGGATTGCAGCCCCAGCCTTCTGGGACACCCACTTGTGAGCTGAGAGAAGCTGCTGGTCCTGAGGGAGGACCCTGACATATGGGGAAGCCAGCATCCTCTCCTGCCTGGAGGGGTGCCAGGAAACTTGGAGCCCCTCTGCCTGGGCTGGATAGGTCCTTCCTCTGCCATTTATATAATCAGGCGAGTCACTCAGCCTCTGAAGTCTGGGCTCCTCTTTGGTTTACAAAGGGGACACTGACATCTTGCTAAAATACTGACCATGCAAGGTAGGTGTGAGGATGAGAGAAGATGTAGGTAAAATCCTGGCAGGTGATATAGTTCTTTGCTCAATAGGTAACTCTTACTCTATCTATTGTTCTGAGATCCTAGGATAATAAAATGCTAACTGCCCCAGAAACAACAAGCAACAAAATGCTCCAGAAATCCAGCAGGCCACAGGCCAGGGCAGCTCCACTGAGTGACCTGAGTGATCTGATCCTGGCCCCCCATGGACTGCCTGCCTGCAGCCACCTGCTGGCCCTGAGTCCTTCCTGCTCCGCCCTGCTGAGGACCTATGAGGCTGCTGCTCTCTTTCAGGGGGTTCTGGCCTCTGGCTGATGAGTGACTTGGCAAGTCTCCCCCACCCCCCACAGAGGGTGGGCAGGGTGGGATGTCAGTGGGGGGCCATTAGGAGTGTATGTGTCCTGGGCATAGAGTGAGTCACAGATTAGCCTCCTGGGCCTGTTTCCACTGGCACTGGCCCCGGGCACCCAAGCGAGGGTGTCCAGGGGTGTCTGGGTTCAAACCAGGTTCTGTTCAGGGAAACAGTGGGGGAGGTCCCTCATGGTTCACATGTGGTGGGAGGAGCAGCAGTAAAGCTCAGACTCTGCTTGGGCACAAGGAAATACACTGGCTTGGATTGCACTGTTAGCCTTCAGAGATCAGATGTCCCTGCCCACAGAGAATTATTTAATCTGACCTTCACAACAACATGTTAAAAGATAGGTATAGGATCACTAGGATCAAGGAGCAGAAATAGGCTCAGGTTACGGGCAGTGTATTCAAGTGGCAGTAAGGTGGGGATCAGGACCCCAGAATTGGGGGTGGAGTGGTGGCTCAGCGGTTACCTTGCTTGCCCGGAATGCACAAGGATGCGGGTTCAAACCCCAGCACCACGTACACAATGAAGTGTCAGAGCATCAAAAGCCACATGAACAACTAACTAAAATTGATTCTCTCTATCCCTCTGTCTCGCTGTCCCTCTCTCTTAAGAAAAAAGAAAAAAGAAAAAGAAAAAGAAAAGACCCCAGAATTGAACCCAGACTTAGGGAGAGGTTTGGAGGAGAGTCTGAGCTGAGTCCCAGGTCTGACTCTTCTTTTACACTCATGATCTCTGACATTAGGCAAGTTGTGTAGCCTTTTTGTGACTTGATTTCTTCATCTATAAGTCATAAAAGTGTTCCCTGCTTCATAGATCTCTGTGAGAATTAAGTGAATTAATGCATACCAGCATGATTAGAAGAACAGATAAATACCAGCAACTACCAGTGTCACCTGTTTGTGAGTGGAGTCTGAGGGCAGGGGCTGCTGTTGGGTTGGGTGGAGGAAGTGAGTGCAGACCAACTCTTCGTATTCTGCCTAACTGAGGTTTTCTGAACCTCCATGAAGACAGAATGGTCTCCACTGAGCTGGGCTGTCTTGCAAGTGGTGAGCTCCCAGCAACCTTCTTGTGTCATGGGGAGGAAGGCTGGACTGGAGGCCATCAAGGTCTCTTGTTTTAAGATCTGAGGACATGGGAATCGAAGCAGATTTGTTTCCTGACACCACTGTTTGCAGCTGAGTGGCCTTGGACCTTTTTTTTTTTTGAAGTGCTTGGTTCTCAGTTTCTGCATTTGTAAACTGGGGTCATAAATCCTGGCTGTAGGACTGGTGAGGATTAAGTTTGGTAGGCACGGAGGGTGCTCTGCAGCTCCTGGTGCCTGGTAGCCAGTGATTGATGACAGTGGTGGCTGTGGAGTCTGGCTCTCCCATTATACCAAAACAGGAGCACCTGTGTCACCTTAGCCCTCACCAGGCTCTTTTGCTCTGCTCCCTGGGAAGTCTGCTCTCTTCCTCTCTGCTCTAGTGGGGGCATCCCTTGTCCGATTCTTTGGAGCTTCTTGAAACTTTGTAGATTGTACTCCTCTTCCCTTCTAGGGACTTAATTCTATAATTGTTCTTAGGCTATTCTGACCCTAAACTGTGTTTTCATTAGTTCCGAGTACTTTTGGGGGCAGTGGGAGTGAGGAGGAGGTACTTGTTATCTTCAGGTGATTTTAGACTTAAAACAGAAAATTTGCAAAAATGGTAGAGTTTCAGAGTTTCTACAACACCCTGCTCCATATGACGCTGACCTCTTACATAATCGTACAATTATCAAAACTAAGAGATTAACGTTGATCTGATGCTATTAGCTAATCTGCAGGTCTTACTAGAGTTTGGCCAGTGTTGCCACTACGCCTTTTTCCAGACCTGAGACCCAGGACAGTTCCTCAGTCTTTCTCTGCTTCTTGTGAAATTGGCCATTTCAAAGGAGGACTGGTCAGGTATTTTGAAGAATGTTCCTCAATTTAGGTTGGTTTGATTTTCTATTTCCATCACTCTTACATTGTTAATTCAAAAATTATTGTAACTCTAACATCCTCTCTCCCCCTTGTGTGTACATATTCAATAGTTTTTTCACCTAGAGCTACGGTGGTTTTTGCTTGATCAGACTGTCCCAGGCAAGGCCCACAGGAATCCCCACGGTGGGCCCCACCGTTGTGCACCGCTCCTTTCTGTTCGCTGCGTCAGTCTGGGCTCTCCTGAGAAGTGGAAGTCACAGATGTAGACATTCAGAAACTTTGCAAGGATGGGCTTCGGGGACAGGCAAGAGAGCTGTGTGGGGCAGCAGATTTGTGGGGGTTGATGTTGCTCATGCTTGAGGCAGATTCCTTTCTCCAGGAAACCTTAGTGTTTGCTCTTATGGCCTTCAGCAGACTGGGGGCTGATTTGGGATGGAAGTATGTCATTCAGTCCAGATATGACCTTTCATTCACACCTTCTCTGAGCTTGGGCAAATCCTCCCTTTATCTGTGAAGCGGGATAACCGTGATTGTTTTTAGGTGTGTGGGAGGGGGTCTGAAGGATTTTAGATGTCTGCCTTTGAAGCCAGAGTGGAAATGTCCCTCCTGGGGTGGGGTAGAGGGTTCAGGCACTTCCAGGACGGGGAAGAGACGCCGCAACCTGCAGTATTCGTCTTTTCTGGGGACACACCTGAGATACTCTTTGCTCCCAGGGGAGGCTAAGGTAGCATTGGTCACAGTGGTGGCTCTCTCTGATCTGATTGGCTTGGAAGAGAGAATCAGAGGGACCAAAGTGATTTACCACAGAGCCCTGGGAGGGACTGTGGCTGCAGAGCAGGTGAGCATGCGTGCACATGCGTGGTGTGCGCCGGTGTGTGTGTGACATATGGGGGGGGGCAGGGTAGTGAGACCTGGATTTGAAGCAGCAGGAGGAGCAAAGCCACTGGGCAAGGCTCCCACACTGGCATAGTGCCCTGTGGTTCTCTAGGCTGCTGGGGAGGAAGGAGAGACATGGAGGTGCCTAGATGCCTGCTGATTCCAGGATTTGGGAAAGAGATGCGGAAGCCAGAGAGAAAGGGGCCTTCACATAAGGGAAAACCCCCAGTACATCCCAGCCCCCTCCCATAGGGCCTTGCCATCCTCCCACCTCCCTGTGTGTCACCTGTTCTTTCCGTAAGGGGAAACTGAGGCCGGGGGTGGTGGGATCATTTGGTAGAGGATGGCCACTGAGGGTGACCAGGTGGTTTTCTTGGTCTTTGTGGAGAACAACCTGGGAGGACACAGGTTGAAGCTGCAGTTGGAGGGAATTGGGTTAGCTCTAAGGAGGTGCCTTCTTCTGGTGGGGAGACCAGAAGGGGGACCAGGGGACTGAAGGAGCAGTCTGGGCCCCTTAATGGGATCTCCAAAATAGAGAGGCTGGGGAGGGCTGAGCCTTCCTGTGCTGACTGGAATGGGAGGATGGGCTGAACTGCCAGGACCTGGAAGGGCACTCAGAGTTCCCGCCTGCCTTGCGCATTCCTCCTGTAAGACAGCGCCCCCTCCCCGCGAGCCCAGGCTCTGGAGCATTACCTGGGGATGGGATGAGCGTCTTGAGCACCCCTGACCGCCTCAGTTTCCTCATCTGTAAGATGGGAGCAGTGGACACGCTGTCTAGAGTGCTGGGCTGCTGTGGTGAGCTTGCTAAACGGTGCAGCTGATGGGGCAGGTGCCCTGTTCCCGGCCGGGGTCTCCCTGCCTCATGGAGAAAGGCAGTGCAGTGGAGGACTAGAGGGGTCTCCTGAACCCCCGGCCCCCTGACATGGCTGAGAGCTGTGCAGCACTGTGGCCCCGGTGTGGCCCTGTGGAGCACTCTGGGGACAGCTCCCCCGCTGGCCTCTCTCCCCTCGCACACGTGAGGACTCTGCCAGCTCCCAGTGGGGCCTGACCTCAGCGGCCAGGCATCTCCCTCACCCCCACCCCAGCCACAGGCTGCATTCTGCAACGAGGAGCCTGAGGCCAGACGCGCTCTTCTCCCCTTCTGCCCTCAGAGCATCCAGCCGCCTCCTTGGTCCAGACGGCTGCTGCTCACCCTGCCGCTTCCTTCCAGCCAGGTTCGTGAGATTCAAGCCCAAGGACCCCAGTGTGGATTGTGCATGGTCTAGCTCATAACAATAATGGTAATATTAAGAGCGCTTATCATTTATGAAGCAATTAAGCCCTGGGTTTCATGCTTACCACTTTATGGGGATTGTGTCAATAAAGTCTCAAAACAGCTCCCTGAGAAAGTTGCTGTTATTATTATTCCAGTTTTAGTAGGGAGAGAGGGCAAAGTGGGGAGGAAGGGCTAACCAGGCTCAGAGAGGTCAAGTTGCTGGCTCAGCATCACACAGCTGAAGAATGGGCAAAGGCAGGATCACGGTGATGCAACCGTTCCAGTACCCCTCCTCCTCCTTCTGTGGCACAGTACTGGATTCTCTTTAGCTTGTCTCAACCCAGGACTCAGGACCACAGTCCTGAGAGACGATGCAAGAAGGGAGGGGAAACTTGGGGCCCAGGCACCCCTGGGGCATCTCTGCTGTTAGGAAAGATGGGTGGGATCTCCCAGGTGCAGAGACCTTTGTAGAAAGAAGTTTTGTGTCCCTCATCATTCAACCTCCAGGTTCCTAGAGGTATAAAGGTAGAAACGTGGGTGAGCAGGTGGAGCACTGTCTGAACCCCTTTTGCCTTCAGGCCCGTCTATTCTGGGCATGAACAATGAATGGACCTTTTATAAATGTTTCCCCTGAGAGCCTCAACTTGAGAAATGACACCGGTCTCCTCTCTCTCTTTTTATAGTACTACAGATTGAACTCAGGGGAGTTCTACCACTGAGCTATGTCCCAATTTAGGGTCTCCCTAAATTGTCCAGGCTGGTCTTGAACTTGTGATCCTCCTGCCTCAGCCTCCCAAATAGCTGAGATTACAGGCATGGGCCACTATGCCTGGCTTCTTCATTTTTCTTTTTATTTAAACATTTTTTTTTTAAAGAGAGAAGGACAGTGAGAGAGAGAGAATCAATTTTTATTGAGTTTTTCACGTGGCTTTTGTTGCTCTGACACTTAGTTGTGTACGTGGTGCTGGGGTTTGAACCCGGGTACTTGTGCACACTGGACAAGCGCCGTAACCGCCGAGCCACTGCTCCAGCCCTTGGCTTCTTCATTGTTATTAATCAAATTCATTTTAACACTAGAGCGTCCAGGAGACCTGCTACAGCATACGTCCCCACACCAAGTTGGCATAATTTCAGCCCGCAGCACAGAAAGCGTGATGTGAAATTTTGAGCTTTCCCTTTTGAGTCTCCCTTTCCTCAAGACTCACAGCTTTCCCTTTCTACCTTCCGGTTACCCTCCAGCTCTCACCCCCGTTCAGCTTGCTGCTGTCTTTCCCAATCTGCTGCGCGTTCTGTGTAATAACTGTCCAGGTCCCCAAGGCCTGCAGTTCTGCCCGGGCCCACCCCGCTTCCTCTCCTTCCTGGCCCTCCCAGGGATTTGCTCCTTCTTTCCAACCCTGTCTTGCCTTTGCGCTGCTTCACTGGGCCTGGGGCTCCTTACCTGCCTGTCCTGAGAGGATCAGCGAGCGGCTTGGGTGTTAGACCCTGGTTCTAAACCTGGCTCTGGTGCCCGCTGGCCACCAGGACCTGACAAAGTCCTTTTCCCTCCCTCAGTCCCACTTCCCTTCTGTACAATGCTGTCCTGAGGTCTACCTTGGAGATAACGGAAGTAGAGTCAGGCCAGAGCCACTCTGGATGCACGCAGGGGACTTGTTACTAGCCACCTTTGTCACTTTCCATCCTGTGGACCACCCGCTGTGACGGATCGCTTAGGGGGGCCTGCTCTTCAGGATGCACAGGAGGCTTTGGGCAGAGGATGTGTGGCCGCCTGTGGGACTGTGTGTCATCTTCATGTTGTGTTCCCCTTGGGGGCAGCTTGGGGAAGCTTGCAGGTTTCCCAGCTGCTGCTAGGCAGGTCTTTACCATGTCACCTTATCCTCATCTCTGTCCTACACTGTTGCTTGTTTTATTTTGTGAAAAACAATTTGATCTTTTACAGATATCAGAATAAACTTGTTGAGCCATATTTCCCATTAAAAACATCTTGCCTATCACTCTTCGGGAAACATGGGGTGCCGTGAACTCTTCCTTCCTGTTTTATTTTTTGATGTGTATGCGTCAATTCTTTTCTAGGGGAAATTTAAAATATATGCAGAAGGAGCAAGAATGGTAGAATGAACTCTTTTGTGCCCTTCTCCTGGTTCAACAACTGGAGACTCTTTGCTGTTTCTATTTCATCTATTTCCCTCATTCCCTCGTTCCCTCGTTTATTTATTTTTATGCTAGAGTGTTTTTAAAGCAAATCCCAGACATTATATCATTTCACTTTAAATACTTCAGTGTGTATCGTTAACAGATAAGGACTTTTTATTTTAACATTACCATAATACCATTATCCCAGTTAACATAATTAATAATACTTTCCTGGGATCAGCTACTGCCCCATCTGTGTTCAATTTTCCCTGATTATCTCAAAAGCGCCTTGTTTCGCTTGGTAACCAGGCAGATGGATTTGGAAATGATGCTCTATTTAGCCTGTCTATTGTGATAGTAATCATGTATTGACATATATCTTTGCCTCTGTCTCTTCACCAATTAACCGATGACATGCGATCAGTTTTTCTGATGGGTCTGTGTTTCCTAGTTTCTATCCTCTCTTACCCCCAACCTGGCTCCCTGCCTTCCCTCCGGAGCCTCCGTCTGGCCTCTCTGGTCCTCAGTCCCCTGGCCTTGGCCTTGCTGTGCCTGTCTAGAGACAGTGCAAGGAGAGCGGAGCTTTGGACTGAAGCAGGGGCAGCAGAGGAGATCCCTTGGTTAACTTCCTGGATGTCTCATCTGATGAGTATCGTGTCTCTGAGATGTCCATGTAAGGCTGCCTGGATGGCTCAGCGTGGGGCCAGTGGGCAGCGATAGCTCTGGGAGACACAGCTGCCTTACAGGGTAGAGGGCCGGCTGGCCTGGGGGTGACCTTGTGGGAACATGCCCCTCTTTTAGCTGTGCTCCCCACTGTGGCCTGCTCCCCTGTGCCCTTGCTTTCATTGCCAGCCAAGGTCCTGCACCTCTGAGCTCTGTCAGCTGCTCTGACCCTCCCAGGTCCCTCACTTCTCCTTGGTGCTGGGCAAGTCATTCCCCGGGGTCCCCAGCCCTGCATCCTCCTCTTCTTCTCTTTGCTTAGGACATCTCTCACCTCCATCTGCTGGCTAATGTGTTTGCTTTTGGGAAACTGAAGCTGTGGGGATAGGCTGGCTCTTTTCCCACCCTCAAGATGGAAAGGGGGCTTCCTGGGCACCCTTGGGAAGTTGCAGCCCTTCTTTGGTCACAGTGTTCTCATTTGAGAAGCAGCCAGAACAGCTCTAGACCTCACTGACTCAGTTGCCCAGAGGGACACGAAGACTGGGTGTGTGCGTGCGCGTGCACTCACTTTATGTGTGCACGGCCTGCAGAACCACAACAGCCCTGGAACACTGGTTGGGTTAGCCTCTCTCTGTCCCTCTCTTGTCTCCTGTTCCAGGGACAACTCACCTCACAGAGGCCCCAGAGTGAGCCCCAAGTTCCTGTGGGGTATCACCCTTGTGTGACGGTGTTGCCAAGAGTCCCCAGTTCCTGAGCATGTAATGAACACAAGTTTTTCCCCAAGAGAAAAAAAACATTCACTGTCCCTAATCTTCCTTGGGCCACTGAAAATATGTGATCCAAGAGTTGTCCGGAAGAGAGGATAGTTTGAGGTCATGGAAAGAGCCCTGGCTTAGGAGTTGAAAGATCTGGTTTTGAGTTCTATTCTTCCTTCCTGGCCATCCTGGCTCAACGAGCCTCAGGCCCTCACCTGTGAGATGGCCAGAGTGGTGCTGATTTCATCTGGGTGCATTGAGCACACCATGAGATAAGTGCCGAAGGCCCCTGGTGGGAGGGGCTCCTACATCCTCCCCGCAGCCCGCAGCCCCGGCTCTGCCCCGGAGGCAGTGGCTGGCCCAGCTGGCCACTGCATGTGGGCTGGGGGCAGAATGACTTGGGACATGCACTTCTCTGGATGAGCGCAGGTCTCCTCTCTGCTCCCCTGTGTGGGTGCCTCTGAAGGACAACTGTGGCCTGTGGTCCCTGGAGGGGGAGAAGCAGAGTGGAAGGGAGATGGCAGGCCCCTGGCCAAGGCGTCTGTGTCAGCGGCGCCGGCCTCGGCTCCTCCAGGACGGCGCTGCGGGTGGGTGGAATCCACAGGGGTGAGACACAGAGGCCAGAACGTGCCGAGGATGCTTGGGGCCGCTTATCTCGGCCAGGAATGCGCTGTGGTATTATTAGCCGGCAGCCTTCTCGCCTCTGGAATAACCACCCGGGGGGCATGTTGGACACCTGTCCAGCTCTGCCTGCCCAGACAGCTCGCTCATGGGTGCCTGTGCCCAACCAACGCCTGTGGATGAAGCTCCCGGGAGTGCCTATGTGCCAGCGTGCATGTGCGTGTGCAGGCATGCAGAGTGTGCCCGGGATCTGTATGTACGTGGGTATGTGCCTGTGTGGGGCAGAGTGTCTGCCAGTGGGTATCTGTGAGCTGGGCG
>PVKS010031614.1:0-23272 GCA_004027875.1 Aplodontia rufa | reverse complement strand
TTTGTCCCCTAAGAACTTAATATTTTGATTCTGTTTTAAATACCTCTTTAAAATAATTGTAATTTATAATCACTAGTATATAGAAGCATGGTTGAAAGTTGCACATTGATTTTTATTCTGCAACTTGCTATACTGACTTATTAATTCTAATAGGGTTGGGTTTCGTTATTGCAGGTCTCTTAGCATTTTCTCTCAAGAAGATCATATTGTCTGTAGATGAAGACAGTTTTGTTTTCTCTCCAATCTCTGTGTTTTCTACTTGTAGTTTTTACACGTTAGCCCTGGTTAGGACCTATATAGTGCAATGTTAAATAAAATTAGTGTGTGTGGACATCCTCACTTGGATTGGAATGATTTAAGTCCTAGGAGAACAAAACAATTAGGAGCATAAGGAATGCCGTTTGGGCTTGGTCTGTCTCCTGGCATCTCGCTCAGACAAGACTTTTTCACATGAGGTTTCCCAGAAGTTCCAGGCATGCACCCCATCATTTCCAATTCAATGCAGTGGTTTTCCATCAAGGGCAATATTCCTTCCTCCCAGCCCTCAACTTCTGGAGATGTTCAACAGAGTCAAGACACTGTTCTAATGGTCACAACTAGGGAAGAGAGGAAGTTTCTATTAGCAACTAGTAGGTAGAGTCCCAAGATGCTGCTAAACATCCCACGGTGTAGGGGACAGCCCCCACAACAACGGACTCTCTGGACTTGAGTATCAGTAATGTTGCAGTTGAGAAAAGGCATAATGAAAGAGCTTCTCCAACTCAATAGTTTTTTAAAATTTTTTTATTAAGGAATTGAGTCACTGTACAATCATAAATGCATATAAAGTAAAGCATATGTTCTTAACCCACTCAGCAGTTTTAACCCAAGTCCCATGATTGATTCCCACTGGACAAGCTTTTGTCATGTGTACATCTTTGAACCAGTCATTGTGGCCAAAGGGCTACACACTACACTGACAGACTAGTTTTGGGCCCTGCGTTACCTGCTACAGCTGGGACTGAAATGACATCACATCTACCCAAACCACATGAACTATGAACCTGGAAGTAGATAGTTTGCCAAAATTTAAAGTCTGGTTTCAGAAGTAAGGGAGAACAATGCCAAGCAAACCAAACCAAACAATCAACTAAAGAGATTGCTCTTGGGACAGGGAACTTACAAGAGGCAAGTGGATGGAAATTAAAATTCCCACCAGAACTTAGAGTACCAGACAGGGATACAAAGGCAGGCCAGGCCTCTGGCTCCTACATAAAAGCAAGGCCAGGCATTCTCTGATACTCAGGGTGCACCTTGGGACACACCAGCCACTGAATCAGCTAACAGGACTTCATGCCCAGCCTCATGGCCACAGGATGGACCAGATAGGGAATGGGGGTGATGGACTTTGGGAATTATCTCAGAAGTAGGAGAAACTGAGGTTTCCTTAGACGGGGTTCAGTGACCCAGATGTGACCAGGAAGGGGGAGGCTGATACTGCAGATTCTCAGACCCACCCCAAAGCCACTGGGGCATTTCTTGCTCATATCCTGGTGATGGAAGTATATTCACCAATGAATCATTAATAACAGCTGTTTTTCAGAAAGCTTCAAAAGCTGGTGGTATTATGTTGTGCATTATTATGTTCCTTTAGAGGGAAAATAGGCCGCATAGCAGCTCCTGGTGGGCTCCACGGAAGCATAATACTTAGGTGATTGCTCTATGGTCGGCTCTACTTTTCTCTCACTCACTATTTCCCTATAAAAGGCCTTCTTTGCAGGAAAAGCTCTGATCAAAAACACTATAAGGTAATAATATCACCTCCATTCAACATTTCTTCATGTAAAAAAGTTAATAAACCTTCAGAAAACATTACAAAGGAATGTTACTGTGCGCACGTGCGCACGTGAGCGCACACACCAAGTAATGAAAAGCTTGGGTGCGGGAGAAAGAGGCGATTTTTTTTTTTTTTCCAGTAAGGGTTCAACAACTCTATGGCTTTGGGATCCATCTAGATGAAAAACATTGCAGAAATGTGAGATTAGCACCAATTCGTAATAAATATTTCTGACCTAACAGGCACCGAAGGACAAACAAATTTGTGTATTGAAGGTTTTGATCTTGCTGGTAGGATCGGCTTCTAAAACTATTCATTTTCTTTCTCGTTTCCAAGGAGATTGGGTTTTTGAATACAGGAGCAGTACGGAATCAATTTACAAGGTGCACACGAGGACACAGCAAGGTGGGTCCTGCCCAAGATTCTTATCGTACAAAAGAAACCTCAAAAGTGGTTTTCCACTTACTTTTTCTTTCTTTTTTTCAGTAGAAACCCAGAGGCTAAGGGGAACATTAGCATTAGAAGAGTTAAGATTGGGTAAGTGGATTAGTATAATTTCCTGATGATTTTTAAAGTTTTATAGAGAAGTCTTTGAAAAGTATTCATTAGCAAACCTCAGAAATCTGGACCCTTCCCAGTCTGTGGGCAGTTTAATTTCTGCCACTTTTTAATTCTGCAATTCTTAAGTGGTTTTCAGCACCTATCTTCCTTGACACCAACTAGGCTCTGAGAGGAGAATCAGGACTGTTTCATCCACAGAATGAGCTTCAAGGCAGGAACTCCGACTGGGTTCTTTTTGATTTCTTTTATGTCTTTTCTTAATGTATGTTTGCTCTTGCTTTTGACCTCTCTGCTCCCACTCCCACCAGAGGAATTTCTGTTTTCTCTTTCTTTAAAAAAAAAAGAAAGAAAGAAATTCACGATCGAAAATACAAGTCTGCTTTCTTCAGGGAAAAAATAACAGGCAGGCAGGGACCTATGCTCACAAGTCCTTGGCAGTGGAAGAGAGGAGTTAATTCACAAGGTAAGACCTGGGTGTTTGCCATTCCTGGGTTTTGTTTTATTTTGTTGTTTTTTTTCCATATCACCGTGACTGAAGCAAGCAGCCCAGAAGAGAGAGGGAAGGACGAAGTCTGGCTTAGCTACGCTGTTGGAGTCTGCAAACGCAAGGCTTGTGGTAGAAAGAAACAGAAAAGCTATTCTAGGTTTAGCCAAGAGGAGTGGGGGCGCACGTTAGGACCTTAGGACGGGGCCTCAGGGACAAACAGAGCAGAGTTTAACCCTATGGCAGCCCCGTCTCTATCTCAGCCACTCTGAAATGTTGGCCACCCAGTGCTTCAGGAACCCAAGTCTTCTTTGTCACCAGAGAAGGATGATCTTCTCCAGTATTTAAAATCCCAGGTGGTCCACAGCTCTGCCTGATCTGGGTTTCAGGCTTGTGTCCTGGAGCCAAAGGAGCAGGGTACACTGA
Source organism: Aplodontia rufa (assembly GCA_004027875.1). NCBI lineage: Eukaryota > Metazoa > Chordata > Mammalia > Rodentia > Aplodontiidae > Aplodontia > Aplodontia rufa. The sequence continues at coordinate 19,985 of PVKS010031614.1, read as the reverse complement.
TTCGTGGAACCACAGGTAGGAGTTGAGCAAGAAATACTTTCCCAAACCTGATTTTTGAAGGAGAGAAAGAGTTCTGAGTCTGGACAGAAAAATCCTATACTGCATTTGCTGCACCCTCAGACTCTTGCTTCCCCCATGTCTGAACATCCCCTAACTCATGACCAATGTCACGTCACAGTTTAGTCGGCAGCATTTCATCTCCTCCAGCACTACGTGAAAGAGTGGTTCATCTTATAGTCAACAGCATCTTAGATTCAATGAAATGTGCTGTCTGCAGGTTGTGAGCAGGATCAAAAGAACAGTGGGAGGGGCTGCCTGCATCAAGGATGAAAACGCCAGGGATCAAAACCTTTCCACCAAGGGAGGGAGAAGGAGCTCAGGGCCCAGAGGCCTTGCCATTTTGTTCTTGTGGAACGAGAACCTGAACTGCTGTCACCAACTCAGACAAGTTGCCTGAGGAAAACTGTTCAACTCCCAGAGCCTTTGTTTCCTGGCTTAAGAACTGACGGTTCAGTAGCTGCCTACTCCTCTGGAATGCTCTAAGAATGAAAGGGTTGACAACCCACTGAGCTAGGTCTCTTTATCTGCACTTCCAGTATTCAGAACAGCTCCTGGGGCAGCAGAAGTAATTTTTGAACACCCATGGGTGCCCAGGAAGCTCACTCTTCCACACACCCCAACTCTATCATGCTCTTGACTCACGATGGTGACACTTTATTTTCCTGCATGTGTTTTAATTGCTCAGAAAATAGCAAAGGGGCACTGGGGAAGCTACAACCCAAATGACTTTGCAGGGCCTCCCACTGCACCTCCAATTCTGTTTTCAAGATTTATCTCCACTCAGAATTAAGTAGAAGGAGGAGAAGGGGAGGAAATGCTAAAGAGCTACATCACACACAACAATCGAAGATCAGTTTCCACACAATACACTGGGTGCGTATTAACCAGACGGTTCATTTCCATGACTTTTCTGAGAGCTGTTTTTGTTTTAGTTTCTAAAAGTTATTTCCAGATCCAACATTATTGAAGCCTTTTTTAAAATGTATATATATATCTCCAAGTTTGGCTGAGGCAAGTTGACCAATCCTATTCTCCCACTTGTTAATGTGAAAAGCCCACTTGTTCCAGTGAGCCAGGATAGACCAACAAGGTCATGAGAGTGGGAGATAATCTGGGGGGCTTGCACGTTCTCCCTAGAATATTCTCTGGGGTGCTGGTTTAGCATGTTGGTGAGAAAGAATGTAAGACCAAATTCACAGAGCTTGAGCCTCCCGAGCTCCTGCCAGACCAGTGCCGTGAATGACAGGTGAGTGGCCATCAGGGCAGCGATTTCCATTTGACAGTGGGAACTGGGGACACAGGGCACTGCAGGAGGTGTAACGGTCTTATAGACACAGCCTCTAGGGAAAAAAGGGACTTGCTGTCCTTTATCCTGGAGGACTTGGGAGAACACGGACTATAAACTCTGCCCTTCTTGGAGACTGGCATTCCAGGACTCTGTTCATCTCTGTGATTGATGTGCAGTGAATGCCACATGTCAGCAGTCAGGTGTCCTTGAGCGAATGACACAGGACTCATCCGAAGGACAAGAAATTCTGTTCCCTGCAGTGTACCCACTCTCCCATTTGGTTGCATCCCGTGCATCACAGTCTGGAGAGACATTTATTCATTCATTCCATCATTCATTCAACAGGGTTTCTTAAGTGCCATGTGTCTGCTCAGCCCTATTCTAAGTCCTGCAGATAAAGCAGCAACTGAATTTAAAACAAATTTTAGTGAAACTAAACAAAACGTATAAAAATACCCTGTCTTCATGAAGCTTGCGTTCTGGTGGCTGGTGTGACTTCCATGCCTCCGCATCCCTTCCTATACGTCAGCACTTCAGAGGTCCTCTGGGGATCCTTTCTCCGTCTCTGTGATAGAGGTGAGGCTGGTGGAGCCCTTGGTTTGCAGGGGTAGATATAAACTCAAGGCCTGAAACCCAGGGGTTTCACACACTCTCACAAGATTAGTTAACTGTTATAGCCAGGGAAAAGGCCCGCTCTTCCAGCTGGTGATGGGGGTCCCCAAACCAGTGAGACTAGAACTCTTGCTGGCCACCTCTGCCACCACCACACATCCTCTCCTAAAGAAACCCAGTATATTTGTGCCAAGACGAGTCAGGGATGTCCCACCAAATTTGTCCCTTCCATCCATTGAACTATGAAAGTGCAAATTTCCCTTACTTATTGGTACCCCGGCCCCTCCTTTCACGGAGAGACAGAGGGACACTATCAGCCTTCAGAGTTGGACACAGCTGGCTTTGAAATCTGTCTCTGCAACACACCACTTGGGTCTTGGGCAAGAGGCACGTCATCCCAAGCTTCGGTTTATCAGAGATATGAGCCCATCCTCATGGCATTGTGCATTGAAGGAGCAACGTGCGTGTACACACACACACACACACACACACACACACACACTATCTCTTTTCTTTCCCCGAGTCATTTCCCCCTCATTGAAACACCGTGATGGATAGTGCTTTGAGGGTCCTTGGAGGTCCCTAAGCAAAGTCAGTTGGGCTGAAGGTCCTAACAGGGGATAGGTATTTGGCTCAGTCCTCCCAACATCTGGGAATAAGCATTTGCAGCAGCTTCTACTTCACACAGCCCTGAAAGCTGATGGCTGAAGGGTGACTAGTGAGTGATCACCAAGAGAAGTGCCTTCCCTTCCAGGAAAAGTTACATTTTAACCTGGAACAGTCTATTACTGTAAACAGAAGGCTCCCAACCACAGGCATTAAGTTGGGCTTGCTGGCAGATAGTTTGCAGGTATTGAGGGATTAGTTTAATGTCGGCACCCACCTGCTCTCCGTGGGTGAAGCCAGCCCTGGCCCGGGAGCCCATGGCACTGCTTACTCTGAAATCGCCTCTCTGCTCATTGAAATAAAAACATATGGTTTGGGCTGCAGCGTATAAACCACCTTCCTTCATTTTGTTCATCTTGGGAGAAGCAAAGCCCCTCACTGCTAGTGAGGTTCCACTACTCCTTCCTTGGCTTCTGTTGCTACTCAGGTGTGGGAATAACATAGGTTCTGTCCCAAGCCTAGGACTAACAAAAATGCCAGGGACAATGAAGGATTCTTCTTGGAGGTAAAGGGAGTGGCAGTTAACACCTGTCTCCAGGGACAGCCATGCTACAGTACACATGGAGGCACCCAACCCCCACATCCACAAGACTAGCAATGATGTCACCTGGTACTGGTGGCAGAGGTCTCCTTGCTGGCTTGCTCTAGGGGGTGCACTTGACAGGAGTTTTGGCTGTACAACCTCTTTACCTTGTACACCAAACTCCCAGAGACTCTGAATTAGGAACTGTTAGGGTTTGGATCTAGAATGTCCCCCAAAGTCTCATGTGCTCAGAGGTGGAACTCTAGGGAAGTGGTTACATCATGCTGAGCTCTGGCCTGGGGGTGGATTAACCCACTGATGGCTGAAGGGACTCCTGGGAGGTGGGAACAGGTGGAGGAAGTCGGTCCTGCAGGGGTTGGTTGGGGGAGGGCCCTGGAAGGGTTTATGTTCCCCTGGCTCCTCCCACCCCCTCCCCTACTTCCCAGCTGAGCTGAGCGTCTTCTCCACCATGATGTTTCTGCCTTGGAGCCACCCAGCCATGGACTGAATCCTCTGAATCTGTGAGCCTAAATGAAGCTTTCCTTCTCTAAGTTGTTCTTGCCAGGTATTGTGGTTACAACGATGAAAAGATAGCTAACACAGGAGCTGTCCTTTTATTAAATTTATTTCCATCTAAATCAGCTAGAGTAAGTTTCCATTGAGGCAAATAAGGATCCTAACGGATAAGTATTTGTCCACAAAAGATTTCCACATCTGCCTTCTAGTCCTGACTTATATTTTCTGAACCTCTTTCTTGTTTCTCACCAAAAATCTCCACTTACATCTACCACCTCCAAATATGCTCAAGATAATTTTTCTGCTAAATGACAATTTCACATAATCATCCTGGTTTCTCAGTAGTAAGAAGTGCCCTGTGGATCTAACTCTTTTTTTTTTTTTAAAGAGAGAAGGACAGTGTGAGAGAGAGAGAGACAGAGAGAATCAATTTTATTTAGTTTTTCACATGGCTTTCGTTGCTCCGACACTTAGTTGTGTACGCGGGTGCTGGGGTTTGAACCCGTGTACTTGTGCATGCCAGGCAAGCGCCGTAACAGCCCCTGGATCTAACTCTTGACTCCTATTTATTTCTTTTACATCTTATGTCAGTCTATTCTCAATAAGCCCAGTTAGGTAGCAAATACTATTCATTCTTAGGAAGCTCCAGAAACTGGGAGTGTTGTGCTGAGCCCCACAGACACTGCTCTGGCCTCTAAGGACCTGGCTCCAGCAGGGAGTCTAAGGACCTGGCTCCAGCAGGGACAATTCCTCCTTTTCAGTAGTTCCCAAACCATCACAAATTCTTCCTCTCCAGAAGCTTGTCTAGCTCTGCCCCCGAGCTGTTTACAACAAACCCCTTGCTTTGGGCTGTTTTTTTCCACCAGCCTTTTTGGTGTGTCATCCTCTGATGTATTTTTGAGTCACATCACGTTTCTTGTCAGACACCCTGGGTGCTTCATCATAGTGTTACAAATCCAATCAGGGCCTTGGATGTTGCGGTGTCCTCCTCCCCTGGCAAGTGTCTCTCTCAGCCCCTGCTGTGTCTTAAACTTCTCTCTGCTACAGCCCAGGCCTCCTGTATTCCCAGCTCCAACCACAGGTTCCCCTGCAATGTAACTGGCAGAGACCCCACCTGCCATGCTCCTGCCACTCGCTTGGTCACACTGCAGAATGCTCCTGTGAGGCCTTCCCCAACGTCATTGGGCACTGCATTCTGCTGATTCCAACATCCCTAGGCACCTGTATATTTCTCTGTACTATTTTAGTTTGCTGCTTCCTTACATAGTTGGACATTTTTTTACTTATATTTTTGTAAAGCATTTTCCCCCATCTAGTCCTCTAGATTATAAATTTTCTAAAGCATGGACTATGTCTCTTCTTTCTAACTCTCCTTTCATGTAGTTAGGATACTACATGAAATTCTTGATGTGATTAATAATTATTAGCAATTACTGTTAATAAGAATGATGGCATTAATATTCTGCTTTTGCTTTTTTTTACAAAGTGCTGTCACAAAGATTATCAATGCCTTGCAACAGTGTTTTGAGGTGGGAAGCAAAACAGCATGCAAGTTAAGCGTCTGGGCTCAGAATTCGGCAAATCTTAAATCTTATTAAAACGCTGGCTCTGCGGTGTGTCACAGGCATATGTATCGGCTTATTCCTCTTTGAAAGAGGGTAGCCATGGTTCCCAGGTCACAGGATTATTGTAAGACTTAAATTGAGTCCAGTTACAAAAAGTGCTCAGCACGATGCCTGGCACATAAAAGGAGCCCAATTAAAACTATTGTTGTTGTTACTGTTTGTGGCAGAGATTATGTGCATTTCACACATGAGGAAAATGAGACTTGGAAAGATAAAGTAATTGAGTTAAGCACTTGAGACTATCAAGAGGTAAAACAGGACACTGCATAGGCTCTCAGATGCCAAAAAGCAGATGGCATATGGAATATGTCACTATACTATAGGGCGCCGGGAATCAAAGAATCCCACTCACTTGCTGGAAGAATTTGATGAGTGTGGCTAAAGCTTGTGCAAGACTCAAAAACACCAGGAGGACTGGTTTCTGAAAGTTACCCCTTAAAATGCTCCATGAGGATTCACCTGGGAGGAAGGTGTGAACTCTTCTCTGGTGACTTATCCAAAGGCCCTCTCAGGGTTAGGGTTAGGAATGCTGAGGGAATGTCCCAGGACCAGCTCCCAGCAGTGGAAACACCTGAAGGAAGCCACCACGGTACAGGTAGGAAGACTCCTCTTGGGCATGGAAGTAGAGATGAGTATTTATTCCATGCTTTCTTGTTGGTGAGGGGAAGGAAGGCCAAGTCTTCAAGCAAAGTTTCTCAGGAATTCATCCTCAGAGTCATTCAATGTCACTTTTCTGCTGTCTCAACATGGAGTAAGGAATGAAATACCCTACTGTAACAGAAAAGGTCGTAGTTTTGAGAAAAGGAAAGGAAAGCATTGTCCACAGGAAACTCTGATTGAGAGGCCAATGCCGTGGGTTAAGAGGAGCGCTTGCCATGTTGACCACCTGCCCGGAATCAGGGCTTCGGCTCCCTGTTGGCACAACAGGGATAACAATCCTCCACTACAGGGTTTCTGCGGGGATTAAATGAGATATGCAATCACAGCACTCGGCATTGCATCTGGCATATGATAGTATTCAAGACGGATCTTTAAAAATCAGGCTCTGCTTAGGGCTGGTCCTGGCTCAGTCTGACCAGCGCTTTCCACAGAGCTCAGCACACCTGGTAGGAGGTGGAGCGTGTCTGGTCTGCACAGCTGCTGACAGCAACACGTGACCTTGGGACTCTCCTAGCCTGAGTCTTACCCGCTCCTGAACACCCCAGTGCTGAAAAACACACCTTATTGCATTTTCATACTATAGGTACAAAATCTTAAGAGTTCAGCTGAATGAATCTTTTCATCAGTGCACACACTGTTATCACAAAGCAGATTGAGTTACAGATTTCCATCACTCTAGGCTTCCCCCTGCCTGGTGTAGACAATATCCCACCACACCCAGAGGCAGCTGCCCTTGTGGCTTCTATGCCCCAGATTCAGTTTGTTTATTGTCTAAGAACTTAACTTGTTCTTAAGACAGAGAAAGAAACAGTTTTCAAGCTCTTAAATCATCTGCCACTATCACCAAGAGCAATTTTGTTTTGGCCTAAGATTCTTGTAAGACTGGAGAAAGAAGTAGGGAGGGAAACCATCAGTGGTAGGGAAGATGAGGGTAAAGGAGGTGGGGCCTCGGAAAGGGATCCTGCAAGGGGAAGAAGAGTGTTGCTTCCGGGACGGGGCTGGGGGGTGGGACACAATTCATTAACTGAGGCCGTATTTACAGACTGGGAGTAACTGAGGCGGTAAATACAGCCTGGGGGGCGGGCCCTAGGCCTCTGAGGATTCCTGAGTACTCTGGGCACTCTGTTCTTTAACTGCACAGAGATGCTCAAAGACGAACTTAACTGAGTTCAGAGGGCATGGATTCAACAAAGCCTTCTGGGTAGAAAGTCAGTTTTGACAACTGCTTTCAGAGATAAGCACCTGCTATCATAGCACCTACCACTAGGGAGGTTGGTCTATGTGAGGATAAGGTGTTCAAGGAAGGGAGCCATTGCTTCCATCTGGACTGCCACCCAAAGTCCCATGTGTTAAAAGTTTGGCCCCCAACTTGGTGCTTTTGGGAAGTGGTAGAATCTAAGCGATGAGGCCTAGTAGGAGATCTTTAGATCACTGGGTATGTGCTCTTAAAGGTGAATATGGGGTCACAGTCTCTTCCTCCTTCTGTCTTTTGTGTCCCAGCCATGTACTCCCACCATGATTTACTGCCTCACCTCAGGTCCAAAGTGATGGGGCAAATCACTCAGGACTGAAACTTACCAAACTATGACCCCAAAATAATAGACCTTTCTTCTTTTTAAGTTGATTATTTTAGGTTTTTGTCATAGTAACAGAAAGCCGACTAACACACCTTTCCTATTCTCAGAGCTCCATGAAATCCTTGAACTTTCAGATAAACTTGCCTTTAATTTATTAAGCTTTGGAGGACTTAGATTAATTATTCATGATTACTCTATGACACTTTGTATTATCTACATGAATAGAAGGGAAGCACAGGGCAGCCTCTCAGCCTAGGTGGCAGGGGAAGTACGTGGCCAGGGACCAAGCTGAGTTGGGCTAGGACGATGCAGAGTTAGTGTCACTCCAACTGGCTCAGGGAGCTATTGAGAGAGTCTGTCAGAACACAAGTCTCACTCATTTTTCTTCTCAAGTCCGGAGTCTCTGACATTCTGGCTGGGGTAGGGCACAGTCCTTGGGATTACTCTGGGCCAAATCAGGACCTCTGGTTACTATGATGGACTTACGGTTTTGGCTTCTAATCTGGTGGCTCAATGCATTTGATTCAGTTTTTGAAACAGTCAGCCTTAATATATGTAAAAATATATGGCCTGCGGGTTGGCTGCTGCTCCCGGCCCTAACTTTTTTCCTACTGAATGCAGTTTTCCAAGCTGCCGGGACTATTCCAGCAGGCTCCAAAAACTATTCTTTGTTATATATCTTCAGTGAAAGAAAATACCTCAACATATACGTATAAGTTTATTATCAGGGAAACATGGAAACTCTATAGAGTAAAAGCCACAACAAAAAAGAAAATTCGGGGGAAAAAAATGAGGTGAAAGACTAAATAATGTCAATCCAGTTGAAACTGTATTTTCTAACAATGCAAAAATAGTTTGCTTTCATCAAAAAGAATTAGCATGCTTCAGCAAGAGGAATGGTACAGTAAATCTTTGCTGGACCCATTATGACAAAGCAATTTGACAAGTTGGGTGGCTCTGGTTCGAAGCTAAGGCTGAATAGTTTACAGCTTAGTTTTTAACACTGTCAGAACAGAAAAGTCTTCCTTGCCAAGGCACACGGAGATGAAAGAAGAAATACATCACAGAGTAGAATTAGTAAATCATGGAAGTTTTTTTTCTTAGTCATTTTTGAAAATCATGCAAATCTTGTTGAAATTTTGCTAGGAAATTTTTATCTTCCTTGATGTCTGCCAGTTGTCCTTACCGAGTAAGGACACTGTTCGACTGTTCAGATTTTTAACAAACCGGTTCAAACCCACTGAAATTCTTTGCTTGGAAAATCTTTAAGCGGGTTAGAAAATTGTGTTTCCAACATCCTAAAGAGCCCTGACAAGTGTCACATTCATACTGTTTGTACAACAGATGAAAAATTCAAACCATTTCCAAAATGCTCTTTTTACATGAGCTTCCTTAGGAAGATTTTTTTATGTGTTCAAATGTCACCTTTACCTTGAGGGGACAGATGAAGTATGTTTATTTGTTCTAAAATCTCTGCTTGGTAACATTTGTCATCGTAGTAGAGGTTTGAAAATACAAAGCACTTCTTTCTTGTGAAAGGAAGAAGTGCAACTTACCTTTAAGTTTGACAGAACGATCCATAACTTTTCTTTACAGCACCCAGTGAAACTCGGTAGCTCGAGATAGTTTCGTGATCACCTCTCATCTCGATGGAAAGCGTCGATGTTTCTGCTGTCGGAGGCAATGCAGTCCTTAAATCCACAGCACCAGGCATGCGTGACACTTGCAGAGGACGAAAAATGAGGGCCTCATCACCAATCCTCTGCCACAAGATGCTGCCCTCTGCCTTGCTGTGTGTGGCGAAGGATCATTTGATATTCAGACTGACAGTACTAGTGATAATCCACATAACACAGTTTTTGCTTTGTTTTGGGGATGAAAAATAAATTTAGAGAAGCTTGAAACAATCCATCGACTCACACTTACTTTTAGAATCCTGTTTTGGTGTTAACTTGGCCTCGCTTCCATCACTAGTTGTGAGACTTTAAGCTATTTATGTTTGGATGCCTATCTATATTTAGATAAAAGATAGGAAGAATCTTGGCTGTGCATCAGTTTCCTTTTCTTCAAACTCAGGAAAGTGGCAACACTGGCCTGTGATGGATTTCCATTGCTGCAACAAAATACCTGAGAAAAATCAACTTAAGGAGAAAAAGTTTATTTTGGCTCATAGTTTCAGAAGACTCGGCCCCATGGTCAGCTGGCCCCATCACTCTGGTCTGCGGTGAGGCAGCTCACCATGGTGAAAGGGGATGGTGGTGGAAAGCTGCTTTCCCCGTGGTGGCCAGAAGCAGAGAGAAAGTGAGAAAGGAACCCAAGACAAGCTATAACCTTCAAGGACACAACGCCAGTCACCTTCCTCCTCCAAATAGTCTGTACCTTCCACAGATCCCACCACTTCCCTACAGCACCAGACACTGGTGACCCAATATTTTTAGCACACGTCCCAGGGCGGGAGCCAGGGGAGGGGGTGGGGAGTGGCAGGGAGGAGGGGGGAACCTTTTAGATCCAAACCCTAACATGAGCCAATTACATCGCTGTGAGGATTACATGAGCTATTGTGTGACGTCCCTGAGCGTGGTGCCCCAGATGATGAAAGTGAACTATGATAACACTTACACTTCTACTCCCATTAATCCAGAAGCCTACTTTTACCAAATTTTGTCAAAAGGAATCGATCTAAGATAATTCAATGCTCTTCCCCACTCTTTCCCCGCCTTCTCTTGAGGTCTGACTTTGGGCAGGGCAAACACATTTCATCTCACATTTTGGATCCAATCTCTTGATAGTAGCAGCTTAGAGCCCTGGATTGAATGGACTGTGAGATTAAGTCTGTGTTCAACCTGGGGACGGTGCTGGGATCGATGCCTGCCAGGAGCATAGGAGAAGTGCTAGCAAGCCTGCCAAATATTACGGCTGCTTCTCCATCTTCTAATTTCTCCCTCAGGGCCTGCAGTGTCTCAGTGGCCTTCCATGACCAGTCCCAGCATAGTTTCTATGATGTATCAAGGAGTCAAACATGGCTTGCTGATACCGTAAACATATAAAGAACTAAGTATCTCCAGTTTTCCTTCCATTGGGTTGAAGGAAATTACTGTTTTCTGGAAAAAGTTTGATCAGAGAGGGCTTCAGAGTTGGAACAGCAGGTCTGACCAGGTTAGTCAAGTAGAAGAAGGGGATGCTGAAAGAGTCAAGATTATATAGCAGTGGCTCAGTGGTCATGGCGCGTGCCTCAAATGTGCTAGGACGCAGGTTCGAACTCCAGCACCACGTACGCAACTAAGTGTTGGAGCAACAAAAGCCACATGTAAAATCAAATAAAATTGACTCTCTCCCTCTCTCTCTCTCTGTCTCTCTCTCTCTCCCCTTCTTTAAAAAAAAGAGTCAAGACTATAGAAAAAGTTGAGTCCAAGAGGAATATGGGAGAAAGACAATAGCAGAAAGGAAAAGAGGTTACATTAATGGGAAAACTTGTGAGACAAAAACTGAAGTCTAAAAAACAGTATCACATTATAACCAAAGAGACTGGGCTTCTTTTTTATTTTTTTTTAGATGGGTTCTCACTCTGCTGCCCAGGCTGGTCTCCACCTCCTGGACTGGAGTGAGCCTCCTGCCTCAGCCTCCCACCTTAGCCTCCGGAGAAGCTGGGACTACAGGCTTGTACCACCATGCCAATCTTGTCCTTAATTCTTTGACTCAAGTAAAGGAATATTTTTCATACTCTCAAATCATCATTTTTTGCAAAATAGATAAGCACACATACAAAAGTATTTCTGTAACCGTAGAGGATCAGCTTTACACCGTCAAGCCTGGGTGTGGTGGCGTGTCTCTGAGTCTGCTACCTGAAGCTGAGGCAGCAGGATCACTTGAGCCTAGGAGTCTGAGTCTAGTCGGAGCTACATTGTGAGACCCCAGTCTCTTTGGAAAAAAAAAATTAACGAATATAGGTAGCTGTTTGGTATTCAGTTTTGCTGGTCATGAAGTGTGGTCCCTGCAGCTGGTTTGTAAGAAAACTACTCCTTACAAGATTTTCCAAGAGATGAGTACAATGCTAAGGGGTTTGCAAAAAATATGGACGGGATGGGATATTGAAAATCAGATGAAGTAGTCAGACCTTCTCATTTTACCTGTCAGAAAATTTTTCCTGTTAATTGTTGGACATATTGTCCATTTTTCTAGAACATTCCAGCATCACACCACCAATGTGCCACATAGATGATCTTGTCTTTTTCTTTTTTTTTAATTTTATTCAGAAATTTATTTGTCGAACAATCAAACAAGCTTCTAACAAAATAACGTATACATAAATTCTGAAAATTAGATTTACTCCCAAGAGCCTCCCCCCAATTACCCACCCTTATTCCTCCCCTGCCCTTCCCAATGCATCTCTACAAATGCCTTAGGTTGTATGGCATTACACCTTCTCCGGATTTAAAACATGAGAACAGACCTCCTTTCTCAATGGATCTTGTCTGATTCTGATGAAGGTGACTTGATGTAGGCTGAGCTTTGGAAAGTGAAAACCTCGGTGATGCCCTCTTGAACTTACCAAGATTCACTGGCGGTTGCAGAACTGGAGCCAAGGATGACTGGAAGCTGCAAATCCACGTAGAAAACAAATATGTATTTATACACGTACGTTGTAATTAATGGATAATTACAATTTAATGTCCACCATTAACTGTTGAGTAATGTTGGGCATTCAGAGTAAACAGGCGGCAGAAAACACCCACTCGCGTTGTTAAACATGCCTTTGATTTCCAGGCTGCGGCTTCTATGCCTGCCTCAGTAAATTAAATGGTTTAGTGTTCTCTAGACGGGGGGAGATTTTCCTGTCGTTTGTTGTATAGTGAACATTCGTCAACCCTTGACTGATGTTGGATATAAAGTTACACATTAGCCATGTATTAAATATTGTCTGCTCTGTGTACAGAATGTAGCCGTACAAAATAAGCTTCCTTTGGCATTTGGGAGAACTCCTTAAATAACACTCCTCACCCATCATCCAGTTCTGAGTCAAATGGGAAATCGGACAAGAGAATCAGTCAGGAAACGAAATCACCTTGTTTTTGGTTAATAAGGTTTAAAATGGAGACTGGAACACACATGCAGGCAGCTGGGTCTCTTGGCACAGAACCCCCACATGAGGCAAAGCAGTCTCTCTGATGGACATGACCACGGGTGCATCCCTGCTAACCTGCAGCGTGGAGGGGCACAGAACGGGCCTGGGAGAGAGGAGTGTCTACTCAGGCTGTAGCAGAACACCCAGCACTGGGGAGCTTCTGAACAGCAGGAAGTCACTCCTCACAGTCCTAGAAGCTGAGAAGTCCAAGATCAAGCAGGTTCTCTGTCTGGTAAGGCTCACAGATGGCACCTTCTCATGTGTCCTCATGGGGTCACAGGGTGAGAGGTTTCTCTCCAGCTACCAATCTCATTCTAGAGGGCTCTGATCACCTAAGTCCCCACCTCCTCACCCCATCACCTGGAAGGGGATGCACCATTCCCATGTCTTGGAGAGTTTCCCACCTCATATAAAGAGTTCAACAAGTTTTAACTGAATGAACCTATGGGCAGGATTAAGTCAGCAGGCAGAGAGAGCAGAGAGGAGTGGTGTACAGGCAGGCTCCTGCCTCATGGAAAGAAATACCATCCTCACCCACAGGGCTGTAAGGTATTTTTTAAATAATAATAGCCATTCTAGGGCAAAAAAATAAATTATTCGACAACTTTGCCCTCTAAACTTTGTACGAATACTAATTCCTCTGAACTTAGGAGCAATCATTTGATGTAGGTACCATCACTGGAGCATTTGATGGACTTTAACAAGGACCACACCAGGTGTAACGATCTCGAATCCAGACATTTTAGTTGCTGAGTTCCTGCTGTGAGCTGTGCTGCTGTGTTCATGGTTGAATTCTGCCTCCTTCTCCCCTCCTGCTGTCCTGTGTGTATCTGATTGCGTGTCTAGCTTTCTCCCTCTGTCTCTCCTCTTTCCCCCTCTCTCTTTCTGTCTCTTGGCTAAGGTTTCTTCATCTCTGTATGATTTAGTTTCCACATCCGTAAAAGTGGAGATAATAACACTTAACTGATGTGATGAGGCTAAATAAGATAATGAGTGTTTCCACTTAACACTGTGCCTGGTACACAGTAAGTGGTTAATAAACAGTAGTAATTGTCCTTGCTTTTATATCGACATTGCACATGTCAGGTTAAGGTCTTTGCTCCAGGCCCCAGATCTATGTATCCACTAATACTTTTGGCAGGGATGAGTGGCTCTCAGGCCCATTTTCTGTCTGTTGGACTTGGACTCGGTGGGCTCTGGGATCTGCTTCCTCTTAAACACAGGGTTCTGAATGCTCGTCCTTGGTTAACTGATGACTGATAGGTTTCACTATTTTATGGTTTCCCTGGAATACAGTCTGGGCAAACATCTGCCCAGAATAGAGCCCAGGCTCTATTCCCAGGAAACCATAAAAGTACATGCAATTTTTCTGTGTTTGGAGAAAAGAATGCTACAGACCCACAGGGCTGGGGTGTAGAATACCACTGTGCAAAGTGAGTTCCTTCTGGGGGCTGAGAGTCCAACAACCAGCGCTGCTCTTCCCCAACCAAGGTTCAAACCAAATCAGAGGTGAGACGGAAGAGCCAGGCCACCTGGACACCAATATCAGCACCACCCTGATATTCTGAGAACACTGATGTTGCAGTGGGAGGTCGAGACTTACACACGCAGCCTCCTTGATACTGAGTTCCAGAGGAGACAAGCCAACCCACCCACCTGTGGTGGAGCGTGATGAAGGCCACACAAGTTAGAAGAGATGCTGCTTGTGAGGGCTCAGACCTCTGCCTCCCCTCCTGGGAGCTAACATCACCACTGTTATGAAAATCGACTTGCCAAATTAAGGCAAGAGAGCTGGGTATGGAGAGCAGCATACAATCTCTATGACCTGGCAGTGTCTTCTAGGCTAAGGAATGGTGTCCCCACTTCTGACATGAAGGGCCTGAAATCCTCTGAACCTTGATTTCATTAACCGGAAGAAGTGAAAGAAAAGGGCAGGTTATGGTGGTGGAGAAAGCTTGGACCCTTTCCTAATGCACTTATGCACCCAAGCACCTCCCTGCCCCGCCCCTGAATCTCTAAAAGCAGCAGCAGTACCATAAAATGCGTTGGATCTTTGGATACATGTGATCCCAAAGAACCCGCTCTTCATTGGTGGCCTTTGGGGATGACCCATTGGGCCTTTTTGGTTTGATTTATGGCAACTATTTTAAAAATTTTCTTCTTTCTCCCTTCCTTCTCCCTCACCACTTTATCTCTTTCCTTTCTTTCTTCCCTCCTTAAGGAGGGAAGGATTTGTGAGCAGGACTAGATGGCTTGGTGCCAGAGAGGCGCCAAGGTGAATTAACACTGATTCCCTTAAGGGAAAATGTAAAACTGCGAATAACTTGTTTGCAAAGGTAGGAGGGTGGGAAGTGTAATCCTCATGCCCCCTACAAGCTGCAACTTGCCTCCCTGGGAGGAGAGTGTTCTCAGATTTCCAAAGCACACCGTGCACCTGCCGGTTGGCAGTTGGCAGAGTCACCAGCTCTCACTCTCGGTGATGATGCCTCTGGAAAGAAGCCACAAGACTACTTCTCCTCACCTCCCTTCATGGGGTAGTTGGAACTTGTCAGCTGTTGAGTGTTTTCTCATGTTATGAGGACCACATGGCCTGACAGGGCTGATCCTGCCTGGAGGGGGCTCCACAGGTGAGCAGGTAGAGGGATGGGGATTCAGGACGCTAGCATCCCTCATGGGCCACTGAAAGAGTTACCATCTGCCCAGAGCCACTTCAGGTACTCAAATGACTTCAGAGGTCTTAGGTCTATCAAAGATGATCTCATTTACTATTCCTGTATTTATTGTCTATTTTTTCTATAAGAAGATGAGATCCTGCCTTAGGTGCTCACTTTATAGAAGAGGACACAAAGTCCCAGAGTGACATAGTGACTTCCCTGTGTTCCACAGGTGGAGGGAGGTTGAACCTGGACTTGAACCAGCAGCCCTCTTATCCCTCACCAACCTCAGGGCTTTAATCAAAACTCACTGTCTTGGTGAAGCCTTGCCTGACCTACAGGAAAACTCATGCCCTCCACCCTGCCAACGCTTCACCTTCCCTCCCTTGCTTTTTACTACTCTCTCCGCAACCCCTGGACCCTACTCATGAGTAATAAATACACACTGCATACTTTATCATAGAGTTGTTTGTGTTTATGCAAAAGCCTGTATTGTCAGCACATTGACAGGGTGAGGCAGGATTCCAAGTTCAAAGTCAGCCTCAGAGACTCAGCAAGACTGTCTCAAAATAAAAAATTAACAGGGCTGAGGATGTGACTCAGTGGTTAAGAACCCCTGGGTTCAATCCCTGGTACAAAACGAAAAAGAATGCCTAATATTTATTGATCATATATTAGGTCCCAGGTACTGTTCTAAGCTGCTTACAAGTACTGAGTCCTCTAAACTTTGGAACAATCATTTGAGTGGGTACCACTGTTGGAGCATTTTATCTGGTCATTGCGTGTCTGTCCCTATAGACTGTCAGCTGCACAAGGTCTGGGATTTTTGTCTGCTATGTCCATTCCTATATGCCCAACACCTAGCACAAAGACCCACATAATAATGGTATTAGTGGTAATATCTGCCATTGAGGAAGGAATGAGCAGGGCTGAGGTCCTCAGCCTCTAGCAAGAGTTTCCACAGACTGTCCAACCCCAGTGTGCAACTAAACTTGCGCTCTCCGGACATTTGGCCCTGTCCCTTATCCATATAGCATTGGGAGAGCTTGCCTGAGTCCCAGTTCTGCCATCTGTGTAATGGGACAGGAGGAAATGATGTCATTTCCTTCAGCATGTGGCTGGCCCAGGTAGGCACCCACTACACATGATTCCTCCCTTCTCTTAACCTGCCTCTGTGAGGATTCCCACAGGGTCCCCAGATCTAAGGAGCACTGGAAAACGTGGCAAGTCCCTTGAAACATACAAGAAATGATGAGAAACAAGAAGCAGGGCTGGGGACCGGAGGAAAAGCACCTTCGTGCTCCCCTCCTGCTTTGCAGGGGCCTGGACATCAGTGTGACAAGTGACCAAGGGCAGTAGGCAGTGCAGGGTATCCTGGCGGAAGGGAGCAGCTGACAGTAGGAGCGACTGCAGGTGGTGATTGCAGACAGGGTGGAGGTGGGCTGTGGATCCTCTGAGACAGCCAGGGAAGGAGCCCCGCTTGCCACACTGATCCAGTTAACAGCCACCTCCCTGACTTCCCATTCAGAGTCTGGGGCTGTCATAGACCACGTGAAATGCTAGTCAAGTGCAAGTTAGACATTTCCCAGGTCACGTGAGCTATTTTCCACCCAGGGATCCTATCACTGACTTTTTCTGCAGCCTCAGTTAGAGTCCTGTGTGGTAAAAGCCAAGTCACAAGAACACCAGTGACTTGTAGAGGAAGGATAGGGACTTGCTGCCCTGCTGGCTCCCCATGTCCCCTTCAGCCGGACCACAAGACCCGCCATTGGGAAGCAGTTTGTTGAAGATGTAACCTGGGTGTCATATCTGGCTTCTTGTCCCACCTCTGTCACTTACTAGTTAGGACAAGTAACATCTGTAAGCTGTTTCCCCCACTAGAAAACAAGCATACTAACCTTTGTTAGTTTGTAGGATGGCTGGGGATTTTGAATGAGATGCTCTATGTTAAGTGTTAGGCACAGCACGTAGCGCTTGCTCAGTAAACCCTCGTTGCTGCAGAAGATAAAGCAGTGAACACAACACACAAAAAGTCCTGCCTTCATGCAGCCTGCATTCTACATACAGGGACGAACCAAGAGTAAGATGAAAGCACACAGCGTATCCTAGTCACAACAAGCAGCAAGGAAGCTGAGCAAGGGAGGGAACGGGAGACGTTGCCTGGGTAGAGTTCTTATTTTCCCCAGTTGGCCAGGGAGAGCCTCTCTGAGAAGGGGACTTTTCATGAAAGACCCAAAGGAGATGAGGAGCTGTGTTCTGGCCCAGGTTCAACCTCCACCTGTGAGATTTTAAAAGCCAGTTACCGTGTTGCTTTCTGACCCTGTTCCCTTCTACCAAGTGAGCACCTAGGACCAGATTCATTTCTTCAATCCTTCTTTCAGCAAACATTTATTTTCTAATCAGCCAAGAGCTGCCCTTGACATAGGTTTTGCAAAGGCAAACGTGTCAGGTGAGGCCCCACTCCTTGTGGAATCTCATATTCTTGTAGGAAAGACAGACAAAAATTAAATGACCAGGTAAACAAGATCATCTCTGATGGACCTAAAACCTCTGAAGCGAATTGAACACACAAATGACTTCTTTATTTTTGTTTTTGGTGCTAGAAATGGAACCCACGGCCTCGTGCATGAAAAGCAGGCTCCCTACCACTGAGCTACACTCCATGCCCTGGAAGGTAATTTTTTGAATGGGATAGTCACAGCTTGCTCTTCTCCCCACCTGCCTGTGACACTGCCTCTTGTGGAGCAGGATCAGTGAGGGACTGCAGCAAGCTAGGCCCCATTGTCAAATTGGGATGCCAGCAGCACCATGGAGGTGCAGGAACCACGGGGGATGCACAAGGGAGCAGAGCCTTCAGGCCTTCCTGAGGCCTTGGGGGGCCCTGCCTAGTCCTGCCAGATCTCAGTGACATTTATCATCTGTAAAGTCAGAGAAGGTGGGAAATCACTGATTGTTTATATCATACCATACCTGTCATTGTCGATGGCCTTCATTTAGCCCTACACTTTTAGATTCTTTCCAGGGATGTGTTTCTTTTCATGTTCCTCTACTCCCTGCCTTTGCAATGCTAGGCTGCTGATTATTCTTCTCCTGATGGTTACAATATTCCTTCCCTGCTGAATCTCATCCCTTTGATTTTTCTGCTCAGGGTCCTAACCTTGTTATGTTCCCTTGGTTTGTAGTCTCCTTCCAGTCCCTGTGGCTCCCACTGCAGGCCCCAGCCACTGCAATTCATTAGCAAGCTGTTTACACCATGTCCAGGTCGTTAATAGAGATAGTAAATGAGAGAAGACCTAGCACCCACCCCTCCCACCCCTGCAGACACCTCCCTGGTGGGTAATAGCTGTTTATTGTGCTGCTCTGTGTATCTTCTTTTAGCCAATTGTGACTCTGGTTATTCTCTAAACTGACTTTAACACATCTTTCAAAGGGCTTTCTCATGAAGCAGATATCTACCCTGAGCCTCAATGCCAAAGTCTCGGAAATCCACCCTTGTTGGTGGAATCTGTGTCCAGGTTTGACCTTGGGAAATGTACATCTATGGTCAGGTTAAATCTCTCCCAGCTGCTTCATGACCCTGTGGATGGCAGTGCCCTGAGTTCACATGTAGTGGCCTCCTGCCTCGTGCTACCTCTGGCCATCGCAGGAGCTTGGTGTTTTAATCTGCTGGTTTGTTTTCAGGTAGCCTTTATTCTTAAGAGAACTTTTTTTTTTGTAAGAGAGAAGGACAGTGAAGGAGAGAGAGAGACAGAGAGAATCAACCTTTATTGAGTTTTGCACATGGCTTTCGTTGGTCCAACACTTAGTTGTGCACGTGGGTGCTGAGGTTTGGACCTGTGTGCTTGCGCATGCCGCGCAAGCACCATAACTGCAAAGCCACCACTCCAGCCCCTCTTAGGAGAACTTTTAAGTTCATAGCAATGTTGAGCAGAGTATACACATATTTCCCATAAATCCTTGTGCCCACACATGAATGGCATCCCCATCATTACCTATCAACAACCTCTGCCAGACTAGTACATTTTTGATGGCTGACAAGCCTGTATTGACACATCAGCCCTGAAAGTCCACTGTTGACAATAGCGTTCACTGTTGGTGTTGCCCATTCTGTGGTTTTACATAAACACCAAATGACTCATATTAACAGTGATGCTCTCGTACATGATAGTTATAATGCCCTAGAAAAAAATCCTCTGTTTTCCATCCATTCATTTCTCCTCCCCGGGATGAACCCTGGCAACCATGGGTCCTTTTAGTCTCCCCTCAATTTTACCCGTTCCAGAGCATCATGTAGGAGCTTGGTGTTTTTTTTTTCTACAGTCCTTATGATTATGATTTTATGCTTTCTAAGATGTTTATTTTTTAATTACAAAAAAACCCCAAAAACCAACATGAACATAGAGAACAAGCTTTCCTCTCCCCCTTTCTGTAATATGCTTACTCATTTTAACAATGCCTTTCTACTTAATTCCATCAAACACACAATGTTTCCTAAAGGCTTACACCATGTGTCACACGTTGTTTGGACACAGGAATACAAAGATCATGAAATGCTTCTGCTGTAGGGTGTGGAAGCTCCTAGCCAACCGGTCCTGTCACAGATGGCAATTATAAACCCTGGATAAAACAGAAAAAGAAAAAGAAAAGAAAATACTAAGTACCTGAAGAAACTGAAGTGCTAT
>PVKS010031613.1:0-23281 GCA_004027875.1 Aplodontia rufa | reverse complement strand
AAGGAAGAAATAGGGGGTATCTCAATCCCTGACCTGAAATTATATTACAGAGCTGTAGTAGCAAAAACAGCATGGTATTGGTATCAAAACAGAACCGAAGACCAGTGGAACCGAATAGAAGATCCTGAGACAAACCCCCATATCCTTAACTATTTGATATTTGATAAAGGGGGCAAAAGTATAGTGTGGAAGAAAGACAGCCTGTTCAACAAATGGTGTTGGACAAATTGACAGCCATGTGTAGACAACTGAAGCTGGATCCTTATCTTTCGCCCTGCACAAAAATTAAATCAAAATGGACCAAAGACCTGGATATTAAGCCTACAACTTTAAATTTACTAGAAAAAGAAGTAGGTTCAATACTACAGTTTATAGGAGTCGGCAGCTACTTCCTTAACAAAACTCCTATGGCACATGCTGTAAAATCAAGAATAAATGAATGGGATGCAATTAAACTAAAAAGTTTCTGCACAGCTAAAGATCTAGTCAAGAGCATCAAGAGAGAACCTACAGAATGGGAGAAAACTTTTACCTGCTACACCTCAGACAGAGGGCTAATATTTAGAATATACAGGGAACTAAAGAAACTAAAGTCCAAACTCGCAAATAATCCAATCGATAAATAGGCTAAAGAACTCAAAAGGAACTTCTCTCCAGTGGAAGTCCAGAAAGCCCACAAATATATGAGAAAATGCTCTACATCATTAGCTATAAGGGAAATGCAAATCAAAACTTCAATGAGATACCACCTCACTCCTGTTAGAGTGGCAAAAATGAAGAATACAAACAACAACAGATGCTGGAGGGGCTGTGGGAAAAGAGGAACACTGTTACACTGCTGGTGGGACTGCAAACTGGTTCAGCCACTATGGAAAGCAGTGTGGGGAATCCTCAAAAAATTAAGGATGGAATGACCTTACGACCCAGCTATCCCACTCCTGGGAATTTTCCCAAAAGAGTTAGAATCAGCGTATTATAGCGATGTGGCTTCATCAATGTTTATAGCAGCTCAATTTACTATAGCTAGATTATGGAACCAACCCAGATGCCCCTCACTTGATGAGTGGATACAAAAACTTTGGTACATATATACAATGGAATACTACTCGGCCATTAGAGAGGACGATATTATGGCTTTTGAAATCAAATGGATGGAGATGGATAGAATTATGCTTGGTGAAGTCTCCCAAGCTCAGAGACTCAAGGGCCGAATGGTGTCTCTCATCTGTTGATGCTAGCATATATGGTGAAGCAGTAGGGCTGATGGCTAACCTAACAAAACTGCAAATTGAATGACTTTCAAAGTAATAGGGGGATGGCTCTCTAGGATACTTGGAGGTGTAGGGAAGGGGAGGGAGAGGGGGATGGGTATATGAAGAACTCATAGAAGTCTGTAGATTGGGAAGATGGGGGAACCATCCCAGAAGCCGATGTCATTCCTCCACGAGCTACCCATTTAACGCATGAGTTCTTCTGGGGGAAACTGCAACAGGTAAAACCCAAGGTGGTCATCCATGTTATGGCATTACCCCTGGATAACAAAGTTTATATACATTGATTGCTACTGTTTTGATAATGTTTCCCCCTCAACTGTATTTCTATATACTTCTAATAAAAAAATATTGAATTAAAAAAAAGGATCTGGTGGAGTTTCCAACTTTTATTTTACTCAGGGAAGACATTAAAGCTGCCTGCCGGTCCTCACGTGCAGCAGCAAGGGGGCTTCATAGCTGCATCAGGCCCCCCTGGGCGAGTCCTCCCACAGCCACACCCTGCCCCGGATGACCTGGCTCTGACACCGAGCACATCGCTCTCACTTACTCCTGGTCGTGGCTATGGGTCACTCTGACCCCTTGGCTCTGTCTCGGGACCCTGTGCCTCCACACTTACTGCCCATCTGCCTGGCCATGGCCCCACATCAGCATGTTCCACTGCCACTGCCCTGGGCTCCCTCATCAGAGGTGGCCTTGCCAGTCACCTTATCTGAGACAGCATGCCACCAGCACCTCACGTCCTCAGGTCCCAAGGTGTAGCTGGTGCTTTGCTTAGCCTCCGCTCCATCAGAATCCATGAGGCTGGACTCTGCTTCACTGCTCCGGCTGCAGCCTCCCCCAGAAGGGGAGGCCAGCCTCAACATGTGGAGACTTGACGGTGAACAAATGAGCGCATAGATGGCCACCCCTCTGCCTGCTGTCACCTGGTGTCATGAGAGGACATACTGTCTCCCTAGGAAGGCCACCACTTTAGAATGAAGGGTACCCCTGTACAGTAAGGGGCCATTGGCCACCTTGCTCCAACACCCCAGGAAGACTCCTCATTGTCCCTGTCTGGTCCTTAATTGGCACCCCGGCCCAGCTACACGCGGTCTGATGGTCACTGCTGGACTTGGAGTCCCCTTGGGCACCTGTGGGAGCCTTCACTCTGGACACCCGCCATGGCACGCTGCAGCAGCTCAGTGACCATTCAGCTGATGACGGAGCCTAAAATATTAATTAATGCTTTCTAACTGAGCATGCTCCGTAATTAATTAATGCTTTCTAACTGAGCATGCTCCGTAATTATGTGAGCATTTGCGGCAGTTTGATTTTACTCTCACTTCTTAAGGAAAGTTCAACTGCATGAATACAGTCACTAGAGACATTCAAGCAAGGGGACATTCTGCTCAGAGGGTGATGGTGCTCTCAAAGGGCCCGCTTGTTCCTCCCTTGACTGATGGAATCACAGAACCCAGGGTAGCAAAGGCCTTAAACGACGACTTCCTTCACGTCCCTCTGGCTTTAGCAGGGACAACATGATGTGGGATCACAGGGATGGGCAGCCTGGGACTGGCCCATCCTGCTGTGCTGGAACAATGGGGCAGCACGGGTGCCTGCCCTCCCCACCACAGGGCAGGAGGCGGCAGCTCCCCACAGGTGCCAGGCAGGGACACAAGCCACCCTCTTTATGTGAGCACGTTGGCACATCCCCACAGAGGCCATCCTCGGAAGCTGAGTTGACAGGCCAGGGATGGCTCCCATAATCGTTCTCAGCTGGTTCCCTGTTCCAGCCATGGTCAAGGTGTCTGTATGGAGGGCTGTGGTGACATCACCACCATCTGTTCTTGGGGGAGGAAACCCCACATGAGTTTCCTTCCCCTGCTCCTTTAGGTCCTGTGCACCCACAGTCTCTGGCCCCAGAGAACTAGATTGCCAGGGGTGGAGGCCAGTGGACTGTTCTGCGGGGCTTGGGAATGCCCCCGCTTGTGTGCCTCTGAGGAAAGTCCCCTAATCCCAGGCATCGCAACAGACAAGCGTGGCGGCGCATCCAGAGCTGACACTGAGCCAGTCAGCAGATGCAGGAACGGGCTCTGCAGGGTTCCGCCTGCCCGCCTGGTCTTTGTCCCCGTTGCTGATTACACTTCCTGCCGACAGAGTTGCCAACCCCACAGTGCAACGCCCCGTGCTGGCTTACATGGTGACTGTCCTTGGAAGCCCTTAAGAGAAGCTCAGCGTCGTTCACGTTGGCCTGGAGGGCCTTTTCCTGGCCTCTCTGTCCGGCTGGGGTCTGAATTTGGGCCATGGCTCTGGTTTCAGCATGGCACGCACCCTCTGCACTCCTGTGGGTGTGCTGGCGACACATTTGCAGTTGCATCCCACGAATGACTTTCTTTCTCCTACCTTTGGGAAGGATTGCTTCCGGGTGTAGGATTCTTGGCCATTCCGTTCGTTGGCCTGCGGCCCCGGTGTTCTAGAGAAGTCGGCCACCTTTCTCACGGGGGTCGCCTGCACACTGCAGCTCCCCTCTTCTGCACAGAATTTTCTCTGTATTTTTGAATTTCAGAAATTTGAGTATCAAGGAATGGCTTTCTGTGCATCTGTCCTGTCTGGGTTCATTAAGTTTTCTGGATCTATACGTTGGTTTCTCTACCAAATTCAGGGAAATTTCAACCATTATTTCTTCAAAGATTTTTCTTAATATCTCTCTTCTCTTCCTTTGTAACTGCCAGTTACACAGACATTGGGTCACTGTCACTGTCCCACTAAAACTGTATGCTGCAATCCTTCCCACCATCCACTCTTCAGGACGATCTTACTGATCTATCTTCAAACATACGGGCCCTTTCTTCAATCTACTCCTTAGCCCATCCAGCGAGGTTTCCGTTAGAGAGTGCACCTTTCAGCTTCACCATTTACGATTGGTTATATTTTTAAAGAATCCATTTTTCTGCTGTTCCCTATCTGTTTATTCATTCTGATTAATGAATAAACTTTAATTAATTTTGATTAATTAATTTTGATTAATCTTTCTTTAAATCTTTTAATATATTAATAAGAGATATTTCAATGTTCTAGCTGTTTATTTTAGTAAACTTTAGTCCACTGCTATGACCAAAAGACCTGACAAGAATGATTTTAGAGGAGGAAAAGTTTGTTTGCAGCTCATGGTTATAGGTCTCAGTTCATAGATGGCTGACTGTTCCTCTGGGCCTAAGGTAAGGTGGAGGACAGCAGCTCAGAACATGGCATCAGGAAGCAGAGAAGAAGAGAGAGAGGGTGGGAGAGAGAAAGAAAGAGAGAGAGAGAGAGAGAGCGAGAGAGAGCACTCTGCTTACCAAGAACAAAATATATGCCCCAAAGACACGGCCCCCAATGACCCACCTCCTCCAGCCACACCCTACCTGCCAACAGCTATCACCCAGTTAATCCATTCAAGTAGATCAGAACACTGATTAGGTGAAGACTCTCATAACCCAATACTTCATCTCTAAACTTTCTTGTATTGTCTCACACATGGGCTTTTTGGGAGACACTTCCTATCTCAATCATCACTAATTCCAAACACCTGTGTAATCTCAGGGTCAGTTCCTTTGGGAAGTTTCCCCTTTTGATCATGGGTCACATTTCCTCTTTC
The DNA here is from genome assembly GCA_004027875.1 of Aplodontia rufa. Lineage (NCBI taxonomy): Eukaryota > Metazoa > Chordata > Mammalia > Rodentia > Aplodontiidae > Aplodontia > Aplodontia rufa. Next base: position 18,391 of record PVKS010031613.1, on the reverse strand, counting down.
TTTACCTGTCTAGAAATTTGTTTGTATACTGGTCATTGTAGATGAGATGTTGTAGAGACCTGGCTGTAATCATTCTCTGAATTATGTTAAGTTTTGTTATAGCAGGGAGTTACCTTGGCTGAACTCAAACCTCAATCTGTCTCCCTTCCAGAGGGCAGCAGCTGAGGTATCTGCCTAGTCCTTCCTTTCCAAGGTTCTCTGGACATGCATCCCGGGTACCTGAGGATCCAGGCAGTGTTTATGAGCATGCTGGGGAGTCCCTGCCATGTCTCCGCACAGTCCCACTGCTCTGTCTATTCCAGTGCCCTCGAGTTGGGTGACTGCTAAGAGATCAGCCTGCCCTTCAATGGCTGCACAGGAGGGCCCTCAGAAGGCCACATGGACCCTGGCCTCACCCAGTGTGGTTTTCTTCCTCTGAGCTAGAGTCTTCAATAGTTTCTACCTATTCTTATCTCTCTCAAGCAACTTCAAATAGTTTAAAAGTTTTCCCAGAGTCTATCATCCATAGGAGAGCTGGTATGATATAAATTACTCCACTGTTACCAGAACCCCCAACCTAATTATCCATGGTAATGAACACCTAACTAACACTCTTCATAATGACCAGAAAGGGACAGGAGAGCTGGCCCTGGTCATTCACTCATGTAGTAAGTCCTTGGTGATATCTACTCTGTCCTCAGTGTTGTGTGAGGCCTATCCTTCAAGAAACTTCACAAACCAATGATTATTGACCATCCGCTGCTCAAAACTTCCATGTCAAGGAAAGAGGGTGTCCTGGCCCATGGGGGACCTGCTGTGTCCTGAGAAGAAGTTTCTCAGAGGAGGCTGTAGGAGGTATCCAAGTAGTGGACAGCCCTCCAGGACTTTAGGTGGCCAAGGGTATCCACAAAGCTGGAAACTGTGTCACCCAGCATGACTGGAGTTTGGTGTGCCACAGGCAGAGGGGACCTGTGTGACAAGGAGGAGGAGCTGGACCTTCTCCTGAGGACAAGAAAACTGGAGGGGGAGCGACAGACACATCCAAACTTTGGAAAGGTCATCTTGCTTCCCTGGATAATGAATGACAAACACGTTGGTCATTCATACACAAGTGGACGCCTTCAGAGACTCCGGAAATAGGTACCTGGGTGGACTCCACCAGTCACAGCGTTAAGTCACCTGGCAAATGTTCTGCAGGGATGACGCATGCCACGGTCTGTCAGTTCTGTCACACGGGGACCGCACTCAAGCGTGCATGGGGAGTCTGCCACGGGCCAGGGGTGTTGCATCCCACCCCGCCCCCATCTCAGCACAGAGTCCAGCGCACACCTCACTCCACGAGCGCCCAGCCACACAGGGTGGGCGAGCGTCCTTTCATCCCACCGAGGGCCTGAGCGTTTCTGGCTGTGGTGCTTCACACAAAGTGGGAACGAGAGAAGAAAACTAGGCCTGACAGTCACCCTGTATCGGGATCGGAACTAGCCACCTCCCTGCGCCGCTGGTTGCCACTGTGCCCTCCTGAAATGCCTCTGACACCTTCAAGCAGCGACTTTAGCCCAAGCCTCGGAAGGTCATGGAGTTTCTTTCTGCGGTCCTTGGCCAGGGCTCCCTCCGCGCAACCCTCCGGCAGGACTGGCACGTGACTTCTTGTCCCCTCAAATACCAGACATCAAGCTCTAGAAACAAAGCATTCCTGGAGCCGCCGCCCCATCACGCGTCAGTGCCCCAGGGCTGTGGACAAGCTCTCCAGGTAACAGATCCCGTATTTCTGTCTGGTGCAGCGGTGACACGGACCTATCTCTACAAGTTTGCTTTCATCCTCGCTCTGGCTCCTGCCTACTCTGCAAGCTAGAGGAGCGAGCAGCTTCTGGAACCCAGCCAACACTCCACGTGGGAACTGGCACCACGGCTCCGGTCACAGGGCCCTTTCTGAGTGGGAAGCAGGGCTGTTGGCTTGGTGCTTCCAGAAGCCACAGAAGAACCCTGTCGCCTGCCCCTCGGGGTCCAGGGCCTGCGCAGCTCAGGGTGCCCCTCCGTCCAGGTGCAGCTGCAGCTCTGGGCTGGGGAAGGTGCACCACCCTTTTCCCTGGCTCCTCTGGGACACAAGGGAGAGCTGAGTCCACCTGCCCCAGCATAAGCCAGGGACGGTCTCTGCTCTGTCCTCCAGGGTGGCCAACTTTCTGTTGGTGTACAAATGCCAGATGATCAGCTTATGAAGGGAAAAGGCTCATGGCTCTGGTGTTGGCACTTCAGCCTATAACCGGATGGCCCTGTGGTGTTGGGACTTCAGCCCATGACAGGGTAACTCTGTGGTTTGGGGACTTTAGTCCATGACAGGTGGCCCTGTGGCTTTGGGTTGAGGCAGCACAGTATGTTATGGTGGAGGTGCCTGGCACTTGAGGCCTGTTCACCTCATGGCCCAGTGCAAAAGAGACAGAGTGGGGGGCTGGCCTGCCGTGCCACCCCCAGTGACCGGAAGCTGCCCACCAGCCCCACTGCTTCCACACCTCCCAACAGTGTCACACTGGAGACCAAGCCTTCAATGCGGGGCTCTTGGGGGATACAGCAGATCCCAATCCTAGCATCCTGACTAAGAAGCAAGGTCAGCAGGGGCTTCTGAGTGGTGTCTTCTGAGGCCACTGCCTCTCCCATGGCCCCTTGACTTAGAGTGTGGGCGAGTTCCGCTGGCAGATTCCCTGCCCCAGGGCTCACCTGGGCGCTAGGGCATGTACCATTCCAGTAGGACAAGCCTGCAGTTACCCGAGGTTTGAGAAGACCCGCCTCTGCCCCATCCGCTGTCTTACTCAGCCCACTTTCTGGGCAGGGCTGCAGCTGGTCCCCGCCGAGCCTCCGCAGTCAGCCTCCGCAGCGCCCGGCTGCCCGCGCTGCCAACCTGTATGTGCTCTGCCTCGGGCCTCTGACTCAGGCTCCCAGGCACCCACAGCTCGTGGGTGTTGGGATGGAGATGTGGGGAGGCAGCCCAGGGCCGAGTGGAGGGGCAGCAGGTGGCATGAGTGTGGGTGAAGAGGGTCCCTGTGACGGGCTCAGCAGGGGTCAGATGTGAGGCACCTCCCTTGCCGTCTGGGAGATGCGGGTCCTCTGCCTGCCTGGCCAGCCCTGACTCCCTCCTCTGCTGGGTGTGGCAGGTGGAAAGCTCAGGAGCGTCTTTCCCTACGCCCAGCGGAAGGTGGACGGGCAGCACCAGTGAGCCCCAGAGACCCTGGGCGTGGCTCTGCCCACAGTGTCCACCCTCTTGGTGCCTTTCACAAGCCATCTGTGAGCGGGAGTGGAGGAGGCGGACCATGAGCCCCAAAAGCTGCAAGCCAAATTCAGAGCTCCCCTTCCCTGCGGTGCGCACAGGAGGCCCGCGGACCCCTCCCTGGCGCCCGTGGGCAGGCTGACTAGGGCTGGGCTGGCGGTTGTCCTGTATGGCCATGGCTGCTCCTGGCCCACTGCCTGTTTTCCTGAATGTGCTTTTCGGCCACACCTGCCACTCTACGCCTTGCCCAAGTCACTGTCACTATGCAGCCCGGGCTGCTCCAGTTGGCGGCCTAAAGTGCTGGCGGACTGGCCCGTCTCAGAGAAGTGATCCAGGACTCCCCACACGGAGAGGGTGGGAGGTGCAGGGCTAGAGCTAGCAGAGCGCTTGCTCCTTCCATTTCCTTTCCATCCCAAGGACGCGCGCAGAGAGGCTGTGCCCCACCCGCCCCAACACTAGGACACCCTGACACTCGTCCGCCTCCCCGCATGCACCAAGGCCCAGGGCACATGCTCAGGCCTCTTTGCCTTCCCCGGTCTTTTTTGGTGCTGGGGATGGAATCTAGGGCACCTAGTCATGGAGCCATGTCTCCAGCCTTTCGTTATTTTGAGATTGACTCTTGCTAAATTGCTTAGGACCTCACTCATTTTCCCATGTTGGCCTCAAACCCGCAATCCTCCTGCCTCAGCCTCCCCAGTTGCTGCGATTACAGGTATGGCCAGTGTGCCTGGTGTGACTTCCTGTGTCTTTGTGCACCTTCCATCTGACAAACATCACAGGGCACCAGCCACGGCTGGACATGAAGCCTCCTTTGAACACATTTATTTATATTAAGAATAAATTGTGAGGGGGCTGGAGCAGTGGCTTGGCAGCTACGGTTCTTGCCTGGCACAGGTTGGAACCCCAGCAACACATACTCAAAGAAATGTCAGAGCAACGAAAGCCACATGAAAAACCAAGTGAAATTGATTCTCTGTCTCTCACTGTCCCTTTCTCTTGAAAAAAAAAAAAAGAATGAATGGTTGGAGAAAAACCACAGGCAGCCAGCAGCCACAGCGGGGGGCAGGTGCCGTGCGCGGCGAGACGGGAATGTGGCGTGGCGGATGCACACGTGGCTCCAGCAGGGTCGCAGTGTGCACCCAAGCTGCTGCTGGGCCCTGGAGACGCAGGTCCTTGATGGCCTCCCTCAGGCCCCGAGCCCCATCTCACTGCTCAACTCCCAGCCCAATTGGGCAACTCCAGGGCCATGGGTGGCTCAGGAAAGCTTGCGCGTGGTGGGTGACGCTGGGTGGGGCAGGTGCATGAGCCTCTGCTGTGTGCACTGATGTCAGAGTTTCTGCCATAGACAACCTGTAACTCCTGGCTCCTTGCAGGCCAGAGAAGCCCCCGGCGCCAATACTGGGACACAGCGCTGGGGGTTCTGCACAGGGTGGGGCGGCTGCTTCCCAGGCCCCTTCTCTGCACTCTATCAACAGTCCCGTTCTCTGCACGAGGGACGGAACAGGCTCCTCAGCACCAAGACCGGGATGCCCCTCGCCACACTCTGGGACCTGGTGAGGCTTTTCCACAGACTACTGGAACCATTTAACGGAGTCTCACCCTCATTTTATCAAATTATTGCTCAGATTGGGTTGTAATTTTCTTCAAAGTGAAGAAGAAAATGCTGGTCAACGGTTTCAGTTATAGAAATACAAACTCCTGCAGGACTGGCAGCTGTGGTGGCTGCTGGGGGCATGGGGACAAGAAGGTGCCAGACAGATGAGCCATTGCCCGCCTCGCCCGACACCCATGCTGGACCCTGGCAGTCAGCACCGGAGCCACCAGGCCGCATGGAAATGCGTGCACAGCTGGACCACGGGGTGTGTCAGAGGCCACAGGCCCACTCCATGTCCCCGCGCCCCCCTGCGTCCACACCGCCACCACCACTTGAAAACAGCTGGAGAGAATCGGCCCACCCAAGAAGGCCAGAGTTCCCCATCCCAGCTGGCCTCCATTCTGCCACTTAGGTAGCATACGTGCAGCCTCCTGCTCTCGCCTCCAGGAGGCCATCGCAGCCGGGCAGGACCCCCACTTACCCTCACGAGCTGCTGCGGGAAGGGCCCACGGGAATTCTCCGGCACGTTGATGGGGGGGATGACCCAGTCCCGCTTCTGTCGCCTCAGCCCTGCAGAGCTGCGGTGTGCGGGCCATGGCAGCAGCATGTCCCGCGGCGGCGGAGGGGAGTCCAGGGCCACGTCTTTCTTCTTTGCTTTCTGCGGCATTGTGAAGAAGGAGAGAGAAGAGTTGGGAGTCTGGTTAGGTTTTGCACCAGGGGAAAGGGGAACTGTCATTCCTGACGGACAGACAGGAGCTGGACAATGACGGACAGAGGCCGAGCACTTGACCCTCACCCGGGCCGGGGCTACAGAATTAAAGGGGAAGAGAAGCCTCGTAAAGGAGACAAGATCATCAATTTATCTAGTGCTGTGGATAAGGGATGTTATTATTTCTTTCTTGGTACTGGGGATTGAACCAGGTGTCCATGCTTCCTAAGCACACACTCTTCCATGGAGCTATGCCCCAGCCCTATAAGAGTTTTCTTTTTTAAGCCTGAAATAATGGAAGAAATCATAAAAGACTAATACATTTTAATTTGAGACTCTTGTTTATGAAAATGTACTCAAAAAGCAAATGACAAATTTGGAAAACGTATAATAAATCTGACAAAGGGTTAATAGTTCCTATACAAAGAGCTTTTACAAATCAATAAGAAAAATGCAATCCTTTTCTTAAGAGGAAAAAGACTTGAATAATTCATAGCAAAATAATACTAATGATCAATAAACTTACTAAAATGCTCACATCTGCCAGGGACCAAAAATGCAAATTGAAGTGATATATCCTTTTCACCTATCAAGGAGACAGACTAAGTAGAATTAACACCGGACATTGAGGAGCATGTTTTGAGTTCGGGAGTGAGTTGGGGTGATGGCTGAGGGTGTGGCATTTGGGGTTATGCCAATGAAGCACCTAATGTTTATGTGTGTCCAGAGATGCATGTGACTTGGAGCAGAGGCCAAAAATTTGTTATGCCTGCTTCCTCTTTCTGTAGTGGGCATGGCAACAAGAGTTCTGGGTTTGAGGCTCGCTGTGGAATCAAGCTGATGACGAGCGAATGTGACATGCATACCTGCTGTGAGCTGTGTGTGCTGCCCTGTGGCACTCGGGGGCTGGCCCTGCAGTCAGCACAGCCGTCCCCACCAGCTTGCCAGTTCTTAACCGGAGCCTCAGCAGTGCCCCGCCTGGTGCCCATCAGCTCAGCAGCTGAAATGCATCCTGGTGAACCTGGGTGGACAAGGTCATCCTGGAGGTTCCCATGACCTGACACACCAGGGAACATCCGGGTGGCTGAGGAATCAGTCACCGCATTCGCATCATGGGATGTCACAGTCCTCACAAGTCCCTCTGTGAAGGCTCTGACATGAGGTGTCACGAAATACGAAAAACGAACAAGTGGGGGAGGAGGACAGAGGACACAGGTGGCAGGAATGAGGGAGTGGGGGAGGGGCAGCAGAGGACACAGGTGGCAGGAAGGACTTTTTTTCATTTTTTTATTTGTTCAAGACAGTCTTTCATTTAGGAGGGAATCATTGTCATTCGATCATGAACACATGCATAATGACAGCAAGCCAAGGCTGATGCCATTCCATGGTCTCCCCTCTTGGGTTCCCCTGGAGCCCACGTTTCCCCCTACTTAACCCCTGTGTCAGTGGGACTTCTTGTGGAAGTCAAAAATTCCCCACCGGGTTGGTTCCCCCAGTAGTGACTTATTTTTAAAGGGCCGAGAAGGAACGGGCAGTAAGCACATCAGAATGCGGACGCGGGTTTTCCCTGGTCAGCGGAGTTCCACTTTGTGCCGTTTTCTCTGCTCCCTTCAGCTTTTGGCGTTTCCCGCGTGCATTCTGCGCCCGCATCACACACCTGTGTCTGCGTGCTCCTCACCGCAAGCTCGGCCCCACCCCGGGGCTGACGTTCCTGTTGCTCTGAGTCTCAGGGACCCAGCAGAGGCAGACTCCAGGTCGGGACAGCTCAAGGCAGAGGGACCACACTAGCTGCAGGCTGCCCCTGCCATCCACGCTCTGCTGAGTCAAGACCCAGGTGAGGGCAGCCATTGGGCTGGGCTCTGCTGTGTGGACCGTCCCCACTGCCTTCTGCAAAAAACCTGCATGGAAATGAACCAGCCTCAGGAGAAGGGGGCTGGCTTTGGTCCTGGAGCCTGTCTGCAGCGAGCAGACTGGCACACAGAGGTGATGGAGGCGGGCACAGGCAGGGGAGCCTCAGTCCAAAGTGCCACCTCTGGGAGGAGGTGCCAGGGGCAGAGACAGCCAGGCTGCCAGCGGGTGATGCTCCCGGGCCAGTGGTGCTCACCTGGGTCCTCCACATCCCAGACAGCACTGCACAGGCCTGATCCCGCCAGTCTCAAACCTGCTTTATCTCCATTTGCTTAGCAGGAGTTCGCATGGTGTTAATTTCTCCAGTGTTGTTTAAATAAATTGCACATATTTGCTACTATTTTAAAGCTGTGAGACAAATGTAATAACAAAATCTGGTGAAAATCAATGCCAGACCTGCACAGGCTTCTGCCTGGAAGACGCACCCACTGCTTTGGAAGAAAACCGCCAGCGACAATTAGCAGTTACCCTGGTGCAACAGCATGTTCTTTTGAACACATGGCGATCTGGGGCCCTTTCAGATATGGCAGATAAATACGGATGTGTAATTACAGTAGTTATATTTCCTAGCTGATGTCACCTGCTGGTCCTCTTCATTCTGCAATTGAGTGAATGGTGACAGTGGTAAGGGATGCTCTTCCTAGATGTTACAGCACTCATCTGCACACGTGAATGCAGGCACTCTGCACGGAAGCCCACACAGCTGCCCCTGCACGCATGCGATAGATGCGTGTAGGCATGTGAGTACGCATGTGCAGATGGACTAAGACAATGATATACGTGCACACGTGTGCCTATGCATTATAACCTGCATGTGCATATGTGTGTGTTTGTGTTCGTATGTCCTCTGCAGGGGTGAAACATCACAGTTTTCTCAAAACCAGCAGTGTAGCAGCGTGAGGGGCTGGCCAGAGCCGAGAGCTAGCGCTCCTGCAACCAAGGGGTCAGAGGTCCTGTGGCCCTGCAGAGGGACGAGTACACAGGAAGTCTGCCCCAGCTCCGTGGTCGCCCTGACAGCTGAGAAGGTGTGGTTTAGAGGGTGGCCTGCAGGGGCTGCTGATAGCTTGCAGGTCCCTTCTTGAGAATGGAGCCCCCAGTCCTGGCAAGACCAGATTTGGGCTCTGCTTCCACAGCTGTCCTGTCTGCGTTGGGTAAGGGACCAGCCCCAAGCTGAGGTGCGGTCATCCTGGGCTGTGCCCGACCCTTGCCCCACACAGTGGGCCACTGACTCTGTCTTCCCCAGGCCCTTGGATTCTGCCCCTGGTCAGAGGCTCTTTCCCACCTTGTACCAGCTGCCCACTGGGCTCCCTTGAGACCACCTCTTCACAGCAGCCAGAGTGAGTTCTGCTCTGGTCTAGGGAAGCTGCCTCCCCTGCCCAGGTGGCTCCTCCTCCTCCAGCCACTCAGTTTGGCCTGGGGACAGTGCACTGCATCACAGAGAAAGTACTGCTCCAGGGCCATGGACGCTCCCTTAGCCCACACCTTGAGGGGAGCCATGCCCGGGAGGGTCAGCAGGGTCCTGCGAGGCAATGGCCTGGGTGGGTCAGCAGGGTCATGGAGAGAAAAATGGCTGAGTCCCTCACCAGGTGCCAGGCTCCAGCCAGGAGAAGGCAGAGCAAATGGCACTTGGCTCCCACGCAGAATGCTCAAGCCCAGAGCACCATCTCATTTGGGCATCTGTACAGCCTGCAGAGGGCCTGGAGTTGAAGAGGTGAGGTCAAGCTCAAGTTCCAGGGCGAGGACTGGAGCCCAGGCCATCTGAGCTGGGGTCACTTTCCAAATGGGCAGTCCAGCTCCTCCCATGGTGCTGAGTCAGCAGGGTGCTGAGTTCAGGCAGCAGGTCTACACTGGCCCTGGGCAATAGCAACTGCATCCATGGGGAGGGGACAGGATGCTCAAGGGGGCGTTACACATGGGCAGGGTACTGCAGGTCAACAGAAGCCTGAGAAGAAGAGCAGCCCTGGAGGGGCTCAGATGTGGAGGCAGGGCTGGCAGGCATCTCAGAGCCAGGAGGAGGGCACCCTGAAGCTACAGGGGCATTGGGAGCCCAGGGGGAAAGCAGGGAGGGGTGGCATCAGGGCTGTAGGACAGAGCTGGGCCATCAGGGGCTTGCTCCTCGCTGGTCACAACACGGACATTCCACCCCCAGCTCCGTCCCCACGCCATTGAAGGGGATGACCACGGGGGCTGGGGGCTTCAACCACTGTCAGAATGAACCAGAGCTGGGCAGGGCTGCATGAGGGTCTCATGTGCCGGTGGGTTTCTCGGATCAGCAAAGGGAGCGGGTGGGGACACTGGGAAGCGGGTCTGGGACCTCCTGAGCGTGGGGAGGCGAGTGTGTGGAGGCATGGGGCTTGGGGCATTTGGGCTGAGGGCTTAGACCCTCCTAATGGCAGGAAGCTGTCTAATCTGCCCATGGGGGGCTGCCCAGGAGCCTGGCCCTTCTTCCTGCCCTGGAGTGAAGGCAGGACTGAGCAGGTGGGCTTCCTGACCCAGCCTGCTGGCCTTCCAGATGGGCATGCAGGCCCAGCCTCCTTCCTGGGTGGCCCAGTGGGCCCCTGGATACCTGGGAACAGGCCCAGCACCCATGTCCTTGCCTTGGTCTCCTCCAAGGAGCAGGAGTGGCCAATCAGAGCCTGGGCTCCACCTCCTGGACCTGCTGGAAGGGTAGGCTCTTCCCAGATGGGGTCTGAAATGGACACTGCACTGCCAGTACCCTCCTCATGGACAGCTGGGGCCGCAGCTCCTGGGCCCGGCCCCCAGGCTGTGTGGATTACCCGTCTCCTGCCTCTCTGGGCCTTCCACGTGTTACCCCTCCCTTCCTGGGTCCCAGCCCTATGGTTCCTCCAATGCCCTGGGTCCCTGCAGGTGCTGGGGGCTGCCTGGACAGCTCTGCTTCCATCTTCCTGTTTGTGCCTGGCCTCTGGGTGTCCCTGGATGTGCTATCTATGCCCTCCCCCTTGCTCTCCCTGTCCCTCCTTACAAGAGTGGTGGTGACAGGATTTGCAGCCTCCCTTGCACCCCACATAGTTGCTGTCTGAGAGCCCAACACGAGGCTTCACCAGGCAGGCCTCACCCTGTCCCTCCCCACTGGACCCTTGTGGACCTCACCACATCCCTCTGCCTCCCTGGTCCCCTGTGAACCTCACCCTGCTCTCCTCCCTAGAGCCCTGTGGACCTGCCCCACCCTATTCTTCCCTGGACCCCAGTGAACCTGTCACCTTCTCCTCCTTGGACACCTGTGGACCTCGCTGCATCCTTCTCCTCTCTGGACCTTGTGGACCAGCTGCGCCCTCTTCCTTGGAACCCTGTGGATCTGCTGTGTCCTCCTCCTCTCTGGACCCCTGTGGGCCTGCCCTGCCCTATTCCTCTCTGGACCCCTGTGGACCTCGCCATGTCCCTTCATGCAGGACCACGCTGTGTCTGCATCTCTGCTGCAGGGAGAGGCTGCAGTGGCTGCTCAGGGAGGATGAGAGAGGCACCCACCTGCCGATCCCAGGTGCCCAGTGCCTTCCCCTTGTCAGCCGCCTCCTGCTTTGCGAGCATGTGGGGCTCGCCGTCCTCCAGGAGCAGGCTTCAGGAGGGCTCCCCTTTCAGGCGCCCAGGTCCCGGGCACCAAGGCTTTCACTACAGGGGTAGTGGAGGGCCTGGGAGCTGTGGCTCCTGGGCTCACATGCCGCTTAGAGGTGGGTCTCTCCCCCGCGAAACCCTGGACCTATCAGCGCCTTTGTGAGCTTTCATTAGAGTGTCTCCATTTTCAGGGCCTCTCCCCACCTTAATGAGCTGTGTGTACCCCTGCATGGGCGACCAGGCAGCGGAGGAAGATCCAGCATTCTGTGCCTGGTGGGACCTTGCTTCACAGCGTGGGTGGTCAGTGATATTGTTGTTAGGGTCACCTGGCTAGCGGACATCACATCTTAAAGACAAAGTGACCTCCCGAGTTAGAGTGGGCCGTGGGAGGGCATGCCATCGGGAGAGTGCATGCCCCACCCTGTCCACGGTGCGTGGGGCCCAGGGGCCAGGGCAGGTGGTCTTGCGGTCCTCCCTGACCTGCTCAGCTGACTTCCAGGACCACCATCTGCAGGTGAGACAACTGTTCTCACATCAGCTGTGATTTCTGAGGCAGAGCGGAGCCAGAGGCAGATGGATTTGAGAAGGCGAAAGGCAGGCATGGAAACGACAGCCCGGTCTGCGTTTTCTGGAAGGCTGAGGCGGCAAGCTCACAATGAATAGGAGCTGGTCCCCCATATACCACATCCCCAAAGTGGGAGGGGCCCTGCCTCAGTCTGCGCCTCTGGAGGGAGGAAGGCTCTGGCGCCAGAGCATGGGGTCTTCCAGGGCCACTCCCCATCACCAGGAGCGGGAGGTCTCCAGGGCCACCCCCGCATCACCAGGAGCGGAGAGGGAAAGCGCAAGGCCAACAGGCATACTTTACATCTCACCGCTGCCTTGTTTGCCTTTTTAAAGGAAAAAGGCAGGGGAAGGATATAATTGTCATATGTGTCCCCTGATCTACATGTAAAAAGCTATAACTGATGGCCTTTTCCATTCTCTAAGCCACTCCTCTGTTCCAAGTCCAGAATTAGAGCCCAGCAGAAGCCTGGGTTTTATTCAGTGGTCAGCGTAAACAGCCGAGTTTGCCTGGCAAAGAAACCAGGTCAGGGGTGGTGTCCTTTCCCTGCCTCTTGGTTTGAGGGGGCATGAGATGGTTTGCAGGTAGAAGTTTTCTTGTGACAGAGCCACAGACCTCCCAGACCTGGCACCCAGGCTCCTGAGGTCCCCGCATTCTGAGCCACAGTACTGCAGACAGCAGAGGCACGGGGGCATCGAGAAGACCTCTGATGGACTGGGTGAGCTGGGCACAGGCTTCAGAGTGTGCCAGGTGTGGCTGGGAGTTTTGGGAGTGGAGCAAGCATCCCCCTTCCCTGGCAGAGGTCGTGGCCCCAGGAAGCATCATGGAGCACAGAAATAGCTTCAGAATTCCCAGCCGCCAGGTCTCCAGTGAACTTCTACGGACAGCTGAGTGGCCCTGATCTTGGAGAAGGTTTACAGATGACAACTCTGCACCCCTACGCTTCCTCCCGTGTTGGGCCTGGGTGACCCTGCTGGACACTTCCTTAGCACCTTGAGTTCCCCCCAGCTTTGAGAGAAGGGCACGGTACAGGTCCACTGGATTGCATCAGCTCAACAGCAGAGGTGGCAAATGCCTCTGCCAGGAGATAGGAGAACATGTGTGCCTGACCGGCTCTGGTGTGAGTGAGAACGTTGATCGCCATGGAGAACCCAGATAAGAGTGTGTTCCTGACGTGCTGAGACACTGTCACATGGGGCTCTGCCCATCAAACCTGCAGATTGTCTCCTTCCATGGCTGCAGTGGCAGGAACATGTGGCAGCCTCGGAGATGCCTTTAAACGTCCTCAGGCAGACTCAGGGGGCTGTTGTCTGTGGCAGGGAAGGCTGAGGAGGATGGCGGAGCAGGTGGACTCCTTCCTGCCCGGCAAATTCCCCTATAGAGCCATGCGTGGACTCTAGGACGGCTGCCCTGCTGGGCTGGCCGCAGGAACATGTGGCTGATCCTGAGCTTCACCCTTGCTCACTGACTTCAGGGTAGGACCATCTGCATGGTGGAGAAACGGTAGTGTGTGGATCATACAGCCTCTGAGGTCCGTGCGCAGGGGACCCTCCATCTGTGAAGGCAGGAAGCGTGCGCTCCCAGGGGAAGGCTCTGGAGCTGGAGGCTCCTGTAAGTCCTGTGGCCCCAATGAGGCTGCAGCCTTCTGCTCATTAGCCACAATAAACTGTCCCTTGCCCCTTACTGCTCCCGGCAGGCACCAGTCCCAGAGGCTCTTTTCTGCTCCACCTGCCTTTGCCGTAGTCCAGCCTCTGGCTCCCGGGCACCTGTGGCTTCTCACACAGCAGGGAGCCCCCAGAGCTAGGGCCATCACCTAGACATGCAGCTCCTGCTGCCCTGGATGCTCCAACGCTTGGGAAAGATGTGGCCAAGCCCAGACATGCAAGCAACGCCTTGTCTTAGGGTCTTTGTGCTGTGACTGTTGATTGCACAGGATCCACAGTCAGCAGGAAACACAGGGAGCACGGAGTGCCACTTCCGCACTGTGAACGAGAGCCACTGATGGTGGAACACGGAAGACGAGATTTAGTCCCCAAATACCAAGCTATTTATGGCTCTCTCTCCTGTTTCTGCCTCGCTGCTTCCAGTTTCCACTGCTTCTTCAGAGCTCTGGGTTAAACACGGTTCAATAAAGGAAGCAACGGGGCCCCTCCCCCGTGTCAAACCTGGTACTGATTTTAACTGAGGATAATTAGATTTCTTAAAAAGGGGGGTGCGCTAAGATCTGCACAGCTTGTTCATTCCTTTACCTCCAGTTCCTTTTCAATATTCCTTTGAAAAGGGTACATCTTGCTTGCCTGCAAACATGTACATTTAAAACATTTAGCTGGAGTATTGCCTGAAGCCTGATAGCTCGTTTCCATGGTAGCTAAGGGCGGGCCGAATAAAATGGTATTTAACAAACATCAAATAGAACACAGAAAGACATAGTCACTCCTTGACAAACGAAACGCACGAGCCGTTCCACGAGCCATTCCTAACAAACATTTGCCTGCGTCTGGTTCCGCCAGGCCTGAGCCAGGCTCCCACGGTGCAGGGAGCATGGGCCCTCGCCCACCAGCCCCTTGCCATTTCCTGTTCCTGACCTCTTACGGGAGGGCAGATTTGAAAATGCCCCCGACAACATGTAAAGAGCTTTCCTGGGCATACAGGGTTCACTGTGCTTCTTCCCTGGCTGGAACATTCCATGGAAGCTGCCTACTGTGCACCAGGGCAGCGATGGAGCCCCCCACTCACTGTTGCTGTGACCACACAGGATGGTGGGGGCTGCCCCGTGACACCCGGGGAAGCATAGGCACAGAGACGTCCCAGGACCTGGCAAGCGTCACATGGCCATGACTGGGGGTTGGTTGGAGCTTGGCCCTTGGTCCCGTACCAACCACCAACAGAGTGCAGAAAGTCTGCCAGCCCTGTGCCTGCTCCTTGTGGAGGCTGAGTGCGGCTGTCCAGGGACAGGTGGAGATGTGGCTCTCAGGCCACGCTGGGTGAAGTTTCCTGATGACATCACAGACCATATTCCTCTTGATGGGTACCTCAGGCTGCCTGCCCCTTCAGCCTCGTCTCCCCCAGAACCAAAGACAGACAGTGGGGATTGCAGACCAGTGGAAGCAGGCAGGCCCACCTGCCAGGCTTCCTGTGGTGACAAGTGCTCCATTCAGGCCTTGAAAGCTGGGGCAGGGGCTGCAAAGAGACCGGGACAAACATCCCGTGTGTGTGGCTGCCAGGTCACCTGCTCAGGTGCTCAGTGCCCTACCTCCCAGCACTCCTGGGACCCCAGCCCCGGAGGTGGGCCCACACCTGGCTGGAGGCCTGGCTTCCCGACCTTGGCATCCCAGGCTGGGCGTCCAGGACACTGAGGGTGTGGCAGCATCCCCAGCCCCTGCCCACATGACACCAGGAGGCCCCCCCCCCCGCCACTCAGATGGGTCATGACCTCAATGGTGGAGAACAACTTGCTCCAGACGGTTAAGAAACTTGCCCTGTAGACAGCAGTGCTGTCAAAGTCACCCTTAGTGTGACAGGAAACACTGCCACCACGACAAACATTAGTGAGTAAGGAGAAGTGTCGCCTTTCCTGGAGCTTCCGAGGGATGAGCGAACCGCTCCTGCCCTGGCCGTCAGCGAGTGAGGAGCTCTGCTGTGAGCCTGAGATCCTGGAGGGCTTCGGTCAAGCTGGGCGGAGGCCGGGAGCCGCCTCCTCCAGTGTCACCCTCGGAATCTGTGGTCCTCTATGTGAGGGCCAGCTCTGGTGTGTCACCTCCAGGCCCCGGCTCACAGATGCCCCCTTGTAGGGGATCTTGCTGGAAAAACACGTGTCCACAGCCTCCCCTCCACTGTGTTCACAGAAACGCAGAGGGTTTTATTTTTAACCAGATATCAGATGGTGCATAGGGAGAAATTGATTTTTGTTAAACGCCTACAGGAGGGCAGCTTGGGACCTTTTGCCTCTCTTCCTGGGAGGCTCTTCATAGAACGCTCCATGCCACACACAGGCACATGCACTTACACATATGTGTGCACACACACCAGCCCCCACTAAGAGCTGAGGTCAAGTGGGGTTAGATTGTGCCAGACCAGACACGCACAGGCTGCTGAGTGCTGGTGCCGCTGGCCCCAGTCTGTGTCCTTTCATTCCAGCCCACATGCCCTGCCCAGAGGTGTCCCACCCCGGCACCCGGGAGTCAGTCAAGACCCCAGAGCCCTTGGGTGCCCGGCTTAGGGCCTCCACGCCAGACCTCTCCAGCTCCTGGAGGCCGGTGGTGACGCCTGGTCCCCCGAGTGTGCAGATCACCCTGCCCCCGCCTTCATCTTCACCTGACGTTCACTGCATGCACATCTGCGCCCAGCATCCTCTTGGCAGAAGGACCCCATTCTACTGGATGAGACCACCCTAATGACATCCTCTTGACAAGCTACCTCCAAGGCTGGTTCCAAACGCGGCCACACTCTGAGGTCCTGGAGGTGAGGCCTTAAGCATCTGTACAGTTCAGCCACATGCATGGGGAGGTGGGAGCCTGGGGAAGGTGCAATGGCCAGCGCCTGGCCGCCCGACCCTGGGGTGCTTCCCCCTGAGTTCACCTTCCTAAGTGCTGATGCTGTGAAGCCCAATATTAGTGTCATAAACCACAATTTCTTGGTTGTAAACGGCACCCGCAGGTCCCATAGCCTCGCTCCAGTGCTGCACCAGCGGGCAGACAGTGGTGCGGGCGGCATGTTCTGTATTTACTGTGAGACTGAATGTCACATGGATTCCTCAGGAGCAACGCGCGCTCCGGTGGGAAACGTGTGACCTCATTTGCATTTTCTAATTGAATTGCTATCAGCTTTCCTGCAAGACTGCACGGGAAAAGTTCTTCCAGGTCCTAGCCTGCTGCACCACCCACAGAAAGACGCCCTCAGAGGCCGCTGGGGGTGTAGGGGGGAGGCGCCACGCTTCCACGGCCGTCACTGCAAAGCTCTCAGTGTCACCCTGCTCCACAGAGTCACCAAGCCTCGGCAGAGGAGACATAAAAAGCACAGATCCAAGAAATTAGGGGGTCCCTGGGTGATGGTCCTTGAGGAATTTGCTTCAACAATCCTTTCAATAAAAGCAGCTGTGGGACGTGAACAGTCTCCAAGCTTTGCGCCGTACCCCAACTGAACTCCCTGCTTCTCAGGCCCAGCTGGGAAGCCCTCACAGAGTAACGTCTTTCCCTCCCCTCAGGCCCCCTCCTGCCTGGGGATGCCTCCTGACCTCACTTGCCCTCTCCTGCCCAGGACACTCCCTCTGCCCTCTCCTGCCCAGGGCAAGCCTCCTGCCCTCTCCTGCCCAGGGCACACCTCCTGCCCTCACCTGCCCTCACCTGCCCAGGACACTCCCCCTGCCTCTCCTGCCTTTTCCTGCCTAGGAGATGCCTCCTGCCCTCTCTTGCAGGGCATATCTCCTGGACTTCCATGTGGACTTCGGGGGACACAAGGGTCAGGGCACCTCCTGCCAGGGCCCCGCTTTACTTCTCAGCGGCGTGAGATCCCTCCTCTTGTGGCCTCTGGCTGGGCTGTCTATGCTCGCTGCCATACGCTGTCCCCCTGCGCAGCTGCACTCTACCCAGCCACTCTGACAGGGAGCCTAGGTGTTTCTGGGTGGGGCTGCCATGAGAAACACTGCTCTCCGCACTGGGGGTGGAGCCTGGTGGCATGTGACCACTGCGGGCCGCAGCCAGCACCACACACACCTGTGATCAGCCGAGGTGGGGTGCCTGGGGCTGTGCAGAACTTGCACACTCTACACCCCACCCAGTCTGACGAGGGCGGCTGTGTTCCCCGGCCTGCTCTCCTCCTGTGAACTGCCTGTCAGCTTCCAGGGTGCGTCCCTGGCGGTGCCCTCCCAGTCCCGGGCCATCTCCTTTCTTAGATGTGTGCCCTGATGAGCAGTATTAATCTTGAATAATGTCCTGTGAGGTAGAGCTAGATGGCTCTCCTGCCCCAGGCTGCCTCTCTGCCTTCCCCTCCCGAGAAGGAATTGCCTTTCACGTGTAGACTTCCAGTACACCCGGATCTGATTCAGGGTATGGTGTGGGGCTGGGGCTCTGTCCCACCTTTCTCAAGGATGTCTGCTTGGGCAGCACCACACGCTGAAAGATAGTCCTCCCTGCATTGCCAAGCAAGCCTGGCAAGCTTAGCCCGAGGGCAGACCAAGCTGCCAACCTGAGGACACGGTACAGGTACTTATTACAGCTTCTTAACAAGTAACCGTCTAAAGACATAAAGACCATGCTTAGCTTGCAGGTCACAGAAAAGCAGGTGGCAGCTTCGGCCTCAATGTGGAGTCTGCTGACCCCTGCCTATGGTGCTACCCTAAAAAACCAGGACTGTAGCTGGGGTGGTAGCCACACCTGTGATCCCAGTTCCTCAGGAGGCTGAGGTGGGAGGATCCTAAGTTTGAGGTCAGCCTCTGCAACTTAATGAGGCCCTGTTATAAATGAATGACTGACTGAATGAATGCACATGGGCTGGGGGTGGAGCTCATTAGTAGAGCACCCCTGGATTCAATCCCCAGTAAAGGAAGGAGGGAAGAGAAGAAGGGGAGGTCTGCACTGTGGGCTCCTGACGAGGCTCATCCGCTCACACACACGAGGCAGCTGGCCCACCATGGACATGTATGTCCACATAGCACCTCTGTTTTTCTGGGCTGCTCTCTTCCCTTTGTCTCTGTGCACACATTTCAATTGCTGTAGCTCAATGTTCCCAAAGGGGATCAATTTCGTCCCTCAAGGAATCGCTGGCAATGGGTGGAGAGAGTTGGGTGTGCAAGTACCATTAGCGGTGGAGGTC
>PVKS010031612.1:0-23283 GCA_004027875.1 Aplodontia rufa | reverse complement strand
TACTAAAGATGTATGCATACTCTTTTACTAGAATGGATGTGGCCATTTCATTTTTTGGATCTTGAGCTCAGTTTTGCCAGTGAATTCACCTATTTTGTGCACCTGCAGGTATTTTTCAACAGTCTTATTTTATCTAACTAAAGTTTTTTTTTAAATTATGGTTTTTACTGCTGTCTTTATTCAAAAGTTCAATTATTGCAAGGTTCTAAAATCTGTTTCCTGTTGGTTTGTGTATGTGTGTGCGTGTGTATGTCCGCACCTGTCCTATATGTTCGTACATGTATGTTATATGTATTTTCAATGTGGTACCAAATTGGCTTATAAATGAGCACTCATAAATTAAATTTAAAAAATTGGATCCAAATGACTTTTAATTCAAGTGACTTAAGCATTTAAAAAGAGGTTCAATCTAAACCATTTAAACATAAGAATAAAGATATATTTAAGAGTACTAACTTACATATTTGCTTTCTAGGTGGTCAACCAATAGAATATTCTATAAATGTTTAGAGTGTTTCATTCAGTACTTCTAGGACTTTTCTTCAATACAATAAGTACTAACTTACATATTTTTTTCTAGTTGGTCAACCAATAGAATGTTCTATAAATGCTTAGAGTGTTTCTATAAGATAACATACATTTGGGTTTATTAAATGTGCTTTTATAGATTGGAAACTAAAAAGATAATTTAAGATTGCTTTAATCTGGGTCTTCACTAAAAGAAAGCAAGGTTATTAAGAACTAAAATTCTAACAGGTGTAATTCTATATGTAAAAAATACAAACAATTTAAAGTGATTATAAAAACATTAAAAATTTCATAAAGATTAAATAAAAATACGGATTTAAAAAAAAGGGTCAAGGCATTATGGATCGTACACATCTCACCATCAAAAATAATCTACTTAAAAACAAAAAGGGGGAATATACTGCCCCATGAGACCTACTTAATCATATCCTTTTATTCTTAATTTTTAAACTTTGGATGTTAACAATAATACCACAGCTAAACGCCATTGACATCCTAGTGCCCGAACCTATGTACAAGTCATGTAAAAGAATCCCATTAACAATCAATGGCATGGACCCGACCCAGTCTCAATCTGGGGTCGAGGTAGTATTTGTGTTTTTCCACAGAAAAATGATGGTCCCCAAAAGATTCTGGAACGACTTGTGCGTCAGCTTTCTGCTTCTGATGGGACATCAAAATGACATGGAATCCTACTTCTCCCTCCTCTGTGTCCCTGCAACAACTCCTGTTTCAGTGAAAGTAAAGGTGAATGCTTAGAACGTTCAGCTCTATCAAAGGGATTTCGGATTTACAGCCGCTATTGTGACAGCCATTGTGGCTGCAACTGCAGCTGCTGCCGCCGAGGGACTGGCTATGTACCATTCAGTGGCCACAGGGACAGTGGTAAATAAATTGGCTGAACAAACTGCTACTGCCCTAAGTACTCAACAGCAAATTAATGAACAGTTGCAAGTGGACATAATGCTGTTAACTTGTCTCATAACTTTTGTTTTATTATTGCTTGTATGGATATATCCTCTGTTTCTATGATCACTGGTGGTAGGATTTCCAATCTGTTGTTGCTTGGGGAAGAGATTGGTGTGGCTTCCTGGCTTTTGGTGGTTCCCTGTGCCTCATATCTTGTATTGGTGTGTGGTGGATGTGCAAGCTACATGGTAACCAGTGTAAACAGACAGCAATTCTACACCAAGCATTGCTAGCCATCAATGCTGGCCACTCCCCTGAAGTATGGCTGAGCATGCTAGACCGGTAGTCAAAGATGGGTCAGACCAGGAAGAGCACATATCAACCTAAGACAGGGATTGAAGAAGTTGTATTTCAATACCCAATGACGGGTAAGAATGTAGCTCTATCCTGGCAACCTAAGACAGGCATGGTCTCGTCTTAAACAAAAAGGGGGAGATGTGGCGGGCAGCACCCAGAGCCCACGCCACGCAGGCAGCTTTAAGATGGTGGCTGGCAGCTGGCCAAACCAAGTCAGCTGACCTTGTGCTGTTCCTGGTTCATATGCTTGCAATATCTGACCACCTAGGGACAACTAATAGGAGCCGGCAGCAGAGTTTTCTTCCTCGTAGCAACAACATGCTGATTGGGTTACCTGCCCTATATAAGCGGTGCAACTTCCTGAAAAAAGAGAGAAAGCGCGAGAGATCTCTGCAAGCAAGCAACAAGTGTGTGTATGTTGTTATTGCCGCTTTGCTGGTCGAACGTGGCAAAGAGTAATATTTTAGGACTAGAGTGGTGGCTCAGCATTTACTCTGCTTGCCTGGCATGCGCAAGTACACAAGTTCAAACCCCATCACCATGTACACAACCAAGAGTCCCAGGAATGAAACTCATGTAAAGACCTAAACAAAGATTGTTCCTCTCTCTCTCTCTCTCTCCCTTCTCACTGTCCCCTCTTTCTTTAAAAAAGTAAATTTTATTAATATTATTTTAATTGACAGATCACAGTTGTATTATTATTATAGATTACAATTTAATGTTTTTATAAGAGTTTACAATACGGAGTGATTAAATCAAACTGAATAATGTATCCATTACCTCACTTTTTGACTTATTTTTTGGCAGTTGTGTTAGTTAGATTTTGGTTACTGGGACAAATACTAGAGAAAACTAATTTTGGCTCACAGTGTCAGATATTTAAGCCCATGGTCATCTAGTTTCATTGTTTTGGGCCTGAGGTGAGGCAGAATATCATAATGGAAGGGCATAGCAAAGGAAAGTTTCTCAGCCAAGTATACAGAGAGGCTGAGTGGAAAAATGGCCAGGAATAAGAGATAATCCCTAAGTTTATGTCTGCAAGGACCTACTTCTTTTAACTATGCCCCACTTGCCCTCAGTTAATGTCCAGTAATCTATTCACATTTTTAAATTATTGGACTGATTAATTCAATGATGAGATGAGAGTCCTCATGATCAAATAATTTCCTAAAACCTCACCTCTGGACATTTCTTCATTACTTTCAACACAGGATTCTTTGGGTGATATCATCAAAATATCACAGTGATACATTTCAAATTTACTCTTAGTTATTTGAAATATATACATAATTTACATATAAAATATGTAGTATAGTCAATGATAATACAATAAATTATTGAATAAAGTAATGCTCCTGTGCACAATGTCTCAAATTTAGTCCTTCTGTGTAGTTGTATATTTCTCTAGTTCTCTTGTTGCCTATCTCCTTCCTCCATAACCATTATTCCACTCTCTACTTCTATGAATTAAACTTTTAAAAGATTGAACATATAAATGAGATCATGTAATATTTATCTGTTCATTCCAAGCTTATTTCACTTGGGAGTAAAAGGAAGGATTGATTGCTTAGAATATTTTGTAACTGATAATAATGACTTTCTTTTACTTTCATAGTTAAAAGTGAGTTTGGCTTGTTGTCTAAGTTATTAATTTGCAAATTTCTCACAAAAACCTTTTAGAAATCATAGTATCAATTTCTTATTATTTGCATTAACTTGATTCATGCCAAACTGTGTAAACACTTAGGTGTTTGGTTTTATTTTTATTTTACCTTCCAAACTAACCATAGCAGTCTTTTTTATGTTATTTCTGATTATAAAATATTATAAAAAAATAGAGGATTGTGAAAGAAAATTTGTAAAACACAGATGTTATAAGAAATGAATACTGCTATCATTATCACCAAATATACAATAATAAATTTGATTCCTATTTCTCATGTAGTTTATTAAAATCACACCAATTCCAGGCAAGTTGTATCATACCATATAGATTTCTGTATATTTTATGATATCTCATGAATATTTTTAAAATCACAATACATTTTATAATAATGTAATTTAAATATTTATGTGATTTTATGCTGTGGAAATTTCATAAGTAATTTAAAAATTTTATATGCATCACTATATTGAGAATATATCACTTTTCTTTAACCTTGATATTCTGATTGTTTTAATAGTTGAAAAGCTTAATATTAAATTATTGAGCCAGTAAATTATGTTATCACAGGTCTTATTCTTGTCTTTATTTTAATTGAATTTCCTTTATTTAAAAATACCACATTTCTCCAATGACAAAATAAATTTATCCAAATAACTTTCTTAGATTTCAAATCTGTAAATGAATGAACAGAGAACTGGTTATGAATATTTGGGGATAGATTGAATGGAAATCTAAAGCATCAGGAGTAGTGTTATTGACTTTTTATTTACATAAATTTTGTGTTTCTGAAGGAGAAAGTATAGAAGGATGAAACATGGGGCTGGAAAAGCGCAGTGGCTCAGTGGTTATGAAGCTTGCCTGGCATGCACAAGGACTGTGGGTTAGAACCCCAGCACCACATACACAATGAAGTGTCAGAACTGTTGGGGATCAACCCCAACATGAGGCCCAGCTGGCTTGTAAAAGAATTGGTAAACAACTCTAAGAGGCCCATCTGGCTTGTAATTAGCAAATTGCCTGACTGCATGACTAATCTGTTTGGCCACTCATTTGTCACAATTGGATAAACGTGTTTGCACTGTACCCCTATTGGTTGTTGTAATGGATAAAGAGAGTAGCGACTAGTCAGGAGAAAAAGCAGTCAGGAGGAAAGCAGAGAAGCATAGAGTCAGAGAAGCCAAAGCAGAAGTATAGAACCAGCGAAGAAGCAGCAGCAGCAGCAGCAGCTGCAGAGACGGTGGAGAGAACAGCAGCGGTAGAAGATGCAGGTAGTAAGAGCCTCGGCTGCAGAAATAGGGACTCTAGTACGGCAGTAGAAACAAGGACTCTAAATCTGAATAGCCTTGACTCTAAAAAGAATGTTTTAAGGGCCTTGCCTCTAAGAGAGGGAAAGTGGGAAAAGCTTGGAGGCCTTTAGCCATGGTAAAGGGAGAAATAAAGTGCCTGGAGAACTTAAGACCAGTGGGTCTATTTTACTCTCAGTTCACCATTGAATGAGAGCTGTCCGGTTCCTGCCGGCCGGGACCGGACAAGAACAATGAAAGCCACATGAAAAACTAAATAAAATTGATTCTCTCTCTCTCTCTCAAAAACGAAACTAAAAAAGGGTGGAAAACGTAGATTCAAGTGTTCCCATTCTCAGTGAGAAAAAAATATGAGCCACTAATGACCTATTTCTTAATCATGATACATCAACCTTAGACTAGAAATTTATCAAGTTTCTGCATTTTGTCTGTTGAGAGTTCTTACATTTTTATTATGTTGTTCTATGATACATTATGTGACACTATGTTGAGAACTCCTTTTCCATGCCATTTTTTATCTCATATAAATATCTTAGTCTTTTCTCTGATTTTTGAGCATGATTAAAGCATTTGCAAAGAATCATTCAGTATTTTTCATTTCAGTGTCATATAAATTATGTACTTCATTTTATTCCCTAAACTTGCAATATCATCTTACTACATACTCTTTATTTATTTGTTTATTTTTAAAGAGAGAGAGAGGTACAGTGAGAGAAAGAGAGAAAGAATCAATTTTATTTTTTCATGTGACTTTCATTGCTCTGACACCTAGTTGTGTATGTGGTACTGGAGTTTGAACTCACATCCTTGCACATTCCAGGCAAGTGCTGTAACTGCTGAGCCACTGCTCCAGCCCCATACTACCCTGTTTTAATAATGAGAATTTATGTTTTATTATTTAAAGCTCAGTTTGTTGATTACTATTAGTTCAATATTACTCTGAATATATTCCTACTAGATTAAACTTTAAAACTGACAAGTTAGGTAAGATGATTTGATATGTGTCATTTAGCAAACAAAGACCAATAGAAAATAAGCCAAATAATAGATGCTAGAAAGTTAGAGAATAGAACACTGTGGATTGAATTATTGGGTGTTCATTACATTTTCTGAACTTTAAATGTTTATTAAGCTAATTTTATTCTAATAAAGAGAACTGACATATATCTCTCTATGGTAATTATCATGTTCATGTGTCTAGACTCTAGTCTAAAGGGCATGTCTATAGAAATCTATGCATTCTTTCTTATCCGTGTGGCATAAGTCTATTTAAAATTGTTTTCGAGATGATTGGAAATTAGTTGCTAGGAAAAACTAGTAAGTGTTGAAACATAATGCTTTCCAGGTGTGTCTAGGATCTCACAGTGGCAGTGGAGCTTGCTCCCAGTGAATCTTGGAAAGCTATTAGTCACCATGAGTTCACGTGATGAAGTCATTCAGAGTCTAAATGTTCTCTGAAATTCAGAAGTGAAGGACACCTAATGATAACCTTTCGTTAGGTACTTCAAATATACACGAAGCTAGGGATAGGGTAATTTTTTTTTCTGTTTAAATGGTTTTGGAAAACCTCAAATTGCCTCTAAGGGAATTTCCCCAAGCACTGACATTGCTCCAATACTGTCACCCAGGAAAATTGGTAGTGACATGATACATTGTCATCACATGCCAGTCCCAGAATGGTCACTGACACACTTGACAACAGAGATGGGAGGCACATTCTAGATATTACAAGGCAAAAATAGTATTTGTTCTAATGTATTTCCCTATTACTTTAAATCAATAATGCTTAAGAAGTTAGGTTTTGATAGATAAAATTTCCTTAGTTCTGAACCTAAACATGTGTTTTTATTCTTACTTTTTCTAGTTATATGAAATTAGACATATAGCTTAGCATTCCTGAATTTCACTTATACTAAATGAATAAAATGAGTATGAAAAATGTATCTATCCTTTATTGTGATTTTAAATGATTCAAAGATCAAAAATATTAGGAGTGTTTTCTTACTACAGTTATGAATACACATTCCAGTACAGAAAGACATAACATTTAGATAAGGGATAATAGTTTGCATAGTAGCATACAATTTAATAGGCATTTTATTTACATTTTCAATGTGAATGATAATGAATAAACATCTGAATTGATTATCTGTGAAAATTACTTTTAGAATAT
Organism: Aplodontia rufa; assembly: GCA_004027875.1. Classification (NCBI taxonomy): domain Eukaryota; kingdom Metazoa; phylum Chordata; class Mammalia; order Rodentia; family Aplodontiidae; genus Aplodontia; species Aplodontia rufa. The sequence continues at coordinate 16,346 of PVKS010031612.1, read as the reverse complement.
ATTTCATAGAGAAGAAATGAGAAGGTTAAAAGTTGATATATCTAAGACATAACGGTTAAGTGGCAGAATTAAAGATTAGTGTTGGCATATCTTTTTTCTAACTCAGTGATCTTTTGCTGAGAGAAAAGTTTTTTCATTTCATTTATTACCTAGCAATTAATAGTAGTGGATGTTTGAGGTTTTTTTTTTTTTTTTTGAAAAATGCATATAGCAAGTTACTTAATACCAATAAAACTCATTCAGGTTTATTGACATTATGTGAGTATCATCACAAATATTTACATGCATCATCGTGTGTAATTTTTGTGATATGTCTATGATTGCTACACTGATATGGATCAAATCTGAAATGTCCATCAAAGTCTCATGTGTTCAAAGGCTGAGCATTTGGGAAGTAGTTGGACCATGAGGGCTCTGACCTTATCAGTAGATTAATACATTGATGGCTAATTGGACAACTGGGAAAAGATCTCTAGACGTAGAAAGTAGGTCACGGGCGGGGGGGCTCCCTGGCTCTTTCTCTTTCTCTCTCTCTTTCTCTCTTTGTCTCAGTTTCTCAGCTGCCATTAGCCAAGCAGTTCTCTTCTCACACATTCTTTGGGCATGATGTTCTGCTTCACCTAAGTCTCAAAGTCGTAGAGCTACCAACCTTGGAATTAATTCTTTGAAACTGAGTCAAAATAAATATTTCCTATTCTAAGTTGTTCTTGTCAGGTATTTTGATCACAGCAAAGAAAAGTTGACTAGTTCAGGGACCATAGTTTCAACACATGAGGTTTTTTTTTTTTTTTTTTTTTTGTAGTATTCCAGATCTAAACCATAACATATTCTTAAAAATTTTAAATGGCTATTTTCTGGGTTCTATTCTAAAAATTTTGCTGTCTCTCACTCCTCTCCTTAAAATCCAAAACTCTTCAAATCCGAATTGGCATGACAGCAGAAAAAATACATAATTTTAAATTTTATAAAATTGTTGCATCAGTTGCTATATTTAGGTTCTAGGCCTTTATTTCACATTTTCATTTCTCTCAATGCATTGTATATAGTTAATTGATAGAGAATTTTAATTTAATCTTCTATTGGGTTTATATCTCTTCACAATTTTTTTTTCATTTTAGATAGAAATGTTCTTCCTTAGGTCATTGAGCTTTTATACATTTATTTCTGTATGTAATTTGTCTGATTTTCTATTAAAATCATAATAATCATTGCATTCTACTTCTGCTTCCATGGTATTCTATAGGAATTTTCCATATGAGACATGGAAATGTTTGGAAATTATTTCATTATTTTCTTATAACACAGGGGATAATTTCAGAACAACTGTTGTGTATTCATGTAATGTAAATTTATTTCTTATTCCTCAAATGTAGTATCAAAATAAAAATATGCATTACTTTGCTTATTGAACTTTTTTAACATGCTCTTCTGAATGGAGGCTGAGTATTATGCATCAGCTTTTTTTTTTTTTTGCACTGGATTTTTAAATTATTATGCATCACAGGAGGATGTTTCTGGATATTTGTGCCCGTGGATAAGATGCACAGTTGTTACAGATGCTGGCACTCTTAGCCAACTGTTCTTCAGAAGGCTGCTCAGTGCAATTTAGAATCATAGCATCATCTTAATATTCCCAGATACTTTAATGAGTTTTCACTCTAATTAAATGTGCAACTTGCAAAGACCATTGGGTGCCAGACTGCTGTGACTGGCAACAAGTTTTCTTTGTTCAGAGTCAAATTTTATATCACTGAAACACAACCAGTTTTAATTGTATCATCGTAGAATAAGGTGAATTTTATTTCAATTAAATCACTTTCAAACTGTTAAAAAGCTAAGTACACAATTGAAATCATTAGAATAAATGAAAACAAGTCAGAGGAAATAAAAAATATCAAGCAAGCAGGAAAACAGATGGAAGAAATGAGACATTAAACTTCAGTGTTAAAAAACTGTCATGGTGGAATATCAGAATACTTAGGGGAGTAGCACTGTAGTGTGGTTGAGTGTTACTTCCATCTCTGGGTGGTGATTCATTAATGCCAAATATATTTTTTGCTGTTTCTTTAACAAGATTAAATAATGCATTATGGATTGTATTGTGACTTAAGTTTGATGTCACTTTTAAAACCTTCCTTTTAGATAAGCATGAAAATCACATAATTTTAACAGTAAAACATCTAAAATATATCTTATAAAATTTAAATATTAGGTTATTTTGTACACATTATTCATTTTATGTTCTTCTGTGCTGGCCTGTGTTAAAATAACTTTGTGTTGAAGATAGCCAAATGGGAGCACATTCATCACTGGGAATCTAAGGAGGAACTTTAAAGTGCTAAGCAATAGATATCATATTTCCACATAATGTGGAAATGCCAAGTCTATTTTTAGCTTGTCTTCAAACTGGGAAGATATACATAGAAAACAGGATAAAATATTTCTCATTGCTCAGCGTTCTCAAAAAAATCAGCAAAGAATATAGGTCATGGAAACACAGTGTTTAGGTCAAAAACCAGAGCAGCTGAGCAATCCATAGAGAGAACCGTTTCAGGGTTATAATGTAGTGGGCTTCAGGGCTTTTGCAAAATATACAAGAGGAATCAAAATATTTCAGGAAGGCAATTGAAAACTACTGTTATTTAAAGTGAACTTTGATCTAACCCATAAACAGATACTGAAATTTATTTTTATCAGTAGAAGTAAGGATTCTAACATAAGAATATTGTATCAAGCACCAGGGTTAAGCAAAATAGTAATACTCAGAGAAGAATCAACAAAAGACGATGTAGAATGAAAAATAGATTAGAATACATCATTAGATATAGTAGATCTAAATTGAGTTTATAAGAGCCACATATGTAATTATAGTTTATTGTACATAATTATATTGATATTGACTCTAAAACACTATTTTTTTACTTTTGTGTAGAGTTGAGGGTATGTAAAGTAATCATTTCTGTGACCTTTACATGACATTCACCCCACTTTTGTACATTTGTACAATTAACAGAAGAGTTAATTCTTACATGATCCTGTTCAGGTGGAGTCTTATTACAATCCCTGAAAGTGTAGATGAACAAAGTATTGTGTTTTGTCTTAGAGGAGATTCCTTCTAAATAATCAGGAAGACACAAGCTGATTTGCATGGAGCAATGCCATGTTCCACTGTTTCTCTCTGTGTAAGGAAATGGAGAGTTAATTTTTTTTTTTTGAGATTTGAACATACAGATAAGAAGAGGGGCAAGTTTTGCTCAAGAACAAAAATCAGATGGGGGGATATTAATAAAGGAAAGATGTGTCATCAGAGATGAAGGAACTTTTATCTGCTTACCTATGGCTAAATTCTGCGCTTTGCAAATGTTCAAGCCTGCCTTTCAGAAGGTGCAGGTGCATTGTTCTTTTTGGTAATGAATTATAAATTCATGTTTTAGGTAAGGCTTTAGCTAACAATCTCAGGCAGTATATATTTTTAAAGACTTGTAATATGAACTGCTGCTTCTTACTTTTCTCCTTCTTTGTGTATTAAATCAGGTAATCAGAAACTGTGAAAGAATAGATTGATATTCAGATTCAATTTTCACTGAAGGCATATTACCAAGATAGTTTTAAACACTAGAGATCAAAACAGCTGTCCTATACTCAGCATCTATTCAGTTTCAAGCACTGCTCTGGGTATTCTATATTTGTTAATTAATTTAAAGCTAAACTTCTCCAGGAGCATGTGATATTCTACTGATTTTGCTAAACAGGAAATCTCAGAGCTATCCAAGTTAACACAGCTGGAAAGCAGAAAAAATGGAAGTTGGATTAAAGATTTTAAAACTCTAAATCCCTCTCTGTTAACACATCCATACACGCACACATCCACACACACCAGATATAAACAATGGCTCTGCTCTCAGCTTCCAGCATTACTTTTAAAACCAGGTGTACATCTCTTGTATCTCACAGGGTATTATGCTGTACTGTGCAATATGTACAAAAACAAAATCGCTGAGCGTATTCTTCCAAATTCCTGAATTTCTTCCATATTAGCAAGCAGAAAAATCACTTTATCATTTTAAAAAATCATGTTTACATTCTGAAATTTTTGCTGCTCCTTCTTTCCTAAGTCTCTTTTTTCCTGAGCTCTTGCAACAATAGAATCTCCCAGATTTTCTCCTGTTTTAGACTTTCAATACTGAATTGAAAGTTCCAGTCCATTGTCTGACATCGCTACATCCAGGTAACCAAACTGGTCAGCCACACATAATTTATGGTATTGTATGATGAGCTAAATATTTTAAGTGAGCTCTAATACAACACAGCTCTCTTGTATTTATTCAAAATTATTTCAACATTTAATATTCAATAAATGTTTTTGAAGGACTTATGTGGCAGGCGAAGCTTTTGCCTATAGGGGTACATAGTCATCAAACAGGTCAAAGTATCCGATCTTAAGCTGAATCAGGCAGTCAATTGTCACTGTTGTTCAATTCCTCTGAAAATATATATATTTTTCTCTTTAAGTGACTAACTCACTTTTTAATCCCAAGTTAGAATCTTGGAGTCAGTGTTCTCTTTATTACATGTCCCATCATGTCCATGGATGTTCCAGATTCTGTCACTTATTATCACACAAATTCTTTTTTCCATCCCCTTAGTTCAGATTCTCCTCATGTGCATTCCTCAGCAAGAGCCTCATACCTATGTTTCTACCTCTCTGCTGCCTCCTGTGTAATCTATTTTCCACACTAATTCTAGAATGACCTTTCTAAAAAGCAGATTGGATCAGGACTCTAAAAGCCCTGAGTGCTTTCCCGAACCTCTCAGTTTAAAGTTCAAACAGCATAAGCGTGCAGAACTTTGTCTCATTTGCTCCTTTTAGATTGATTTCCTACTTACATACAATCTTATATGCAATGTTTACGTGCAGCTACAAAATGAACAGTATGATTTCTTACTTCACCATTCATTGAATTCATTTCATTTCTTCATTCAATCTTTCTTAGTTCAAACACTGTTTACTTTACAGACCTTTTTCTGGACCTATCTTGATAAATTTTAAAAAATCTCTGATATGCTTCTTTATGCATTCAGTGCATCTCTAAAATTACTTCTACACTGTAGACTAATTGATTTCCTTAATTATTTTACAATCTGAATCACGAGTGTGGAGAGTATATTTGAACTTCATTTGCATATGTAAATCTTGTCACGCTACAATGAAATTCCCCTACACATATATAATAGGGTGCTGTGAAGAATAGATGCATACCTGATCAGTGTGGTCTAAAGTTATTCAAAGGTTTTATCTATAAGTAGGATAGACATGGCACTAAACTATATGCGCTGTTTTAGTTGGTACAGAAAAGAGAATCTTTTGTTTAAAATTTTGTTTAAAATATTTCAGGCACCACATTAGAGAAAACCTTTGAAAAGTGTCGTGCCTTTTTATTTGTGATATCAAAGGTTTTTAATACTTATGGACTTTTTTTTCCCTAGGGCCATCTTTCCTTTACATTAGACTTTGTGCATATATTTATTTACTTTCTCAATTGGTTCACACAAATGTAATGCTTCCCTTAGATCTTAAAATGTGAGGCTTGCTCTTTGTCCTCCCAAGTTCTACCGTGCTGTGCATATGATCTCTTCTCTAAAATTACTTCTTATCTTTCTCCAGTCCTCATAGAGATACCTTATAGAACATGTGGAAAGGCAGTTACCTTTCTGACTAATAAGACAGGCTACGGAACCGGATTGTGTGGGATAAAATAATGATTTGCTCCTTCCATGTTATGTGATACTGTGTAAATTACTTATCATTTCTGTATTTCAGCAATAAAACAAATAATACTACGGCCTTCATAAGGTGACAATCATATTTAAAATGCTTAATAATTATAAAATGCTTAAAATAACCTAGGAAGATAATAATTACAATAAATTTTATACTCCATTTTTCTCTAAGGAAATCATATTTATTTTATACATGGTTGCTTTAAAAACTTGGAATTTTGTATATTTGCTTGATGATTCATCTTATATTTATCTACAATATGTATGAGTTTTAAATATTTATATTTTTTCTTAATGCTCTTTATACTTCGTTGCTCATTATTTGATTGCCAGTTCAATTGCATTTTAGTTCATCATTGTGAGTGACAGGACACCAAGTGGAGGCATTTTAATACCAACAAAAATGGCAAATTATGTGCTTTTATTGTTAAGTGAACCCCTGATCAACAACTTCATAAGTTTTATGTGCACTTTGTTCACATATGTCAGCACTCTGATATCTTTATATAAGTAAACATGTATATATGTGAGAAAAAATATATATGACTTTAAAACTTTACTGGTCACTGAACTAAAATTCTTATCAGCATTTTGACATATTTTATATTTCTCAGAAAGTATATAGGTTCTATCTTATTGTCTCTTGAATATCTGATTTCAGATATTATACTTAGAGCTTGGTAATATTTTACTATCTTCTATTTGAAGCAACTAATTAACCAAGTGAGAAGATACACAAATAGAAGCTGTAAACCTTATCATGTTGGCAACCATATGAAATGCACAGGCACATTTTCCAACCTCATATATAACTATTTTAACCTGTAAAGAATATTTTAACCTGAGAATTATGCATATTAACCTAATTTTTGAAAGACTGGACAAAAGTGCAGTGATATGTTATTTTGAAAAACACACCTAAAAATCAAGACTATTGAAAATGTAAATTTATAGAAATAGTACAGTTGCTCCAGGCTAATAGTAATTTAGGAAAACTTGTATGGATATAATAATACTTGGTAGAATTGCTCAAATTATTTTGGATTTTTATCTTTTCAAAATTGAATTGAAATTATATTTAAATATAAAATTTTATTTTAAACTTTTATATAATGAGAATATCACACATTGTTCATAATTTTTTTTTTACAGAAAGGGACAGTGAGAGACATAGAGACAGAGAGAGAAAGAGAGAATCAATTTTATTTAGTTTTTCATGTGGCTTTTGTTGCTCTAAAACTTCGTTGTACGTGTGGTGGTGCAAACCTGCATCCTCGCATATGCTAGGCAAGCACAGTAATAGCTGAGCCACTGCTCCAGCCCTGATAATTGGTTTTTATTGCTTCTTTATTTGGGAATAAAGTTTCTATTTTTCAGGTAGACATATGCTATATAAATATTCATTACCTATGCTTTTGTTATATTTATACCTTCCTTGTTAGGATAATGTAAAGATTTCCCTTTTTAGTTTTAAGGTCTCCATGGTTATATTGGTTTACACATGTTGATTAAATCATATTGTTTTTATTTATATTTATAACACATGGTCAATTTTTATTTTATTGATTTCTGCATGCTGTAAAACAAATTCACCAATAAGATATATTGAAAATCTATCCTTCCCAAAATAATATATATGTATGTCCACCTATGTATAATACATAAAAGCCTATTAATGATTAAATTTTAACTTCATGTCAATATTTACTGACATTTTATACTGCTTTTCAAATTTCTATTACAATTTTTTCTCCCTATCTATTTTAGCAATATCCTACTTCTATGATTTTTATAATATCTGTAAACATGTTATATTTAAAATTATTTTGCCATTTTCCACTATCATTTTACATTGAATTACAGTATATTATTCTTGACAAAATTTATTTTTGTCTTTTTTTTATTTTGCTTAGAACACCACTGAACATGTGTTTAGTTTTTAATGTGATAATTTAATAAATTGAATTTTCAACACAATTCACAATAGCCAAACTAAGGAACCAGACTAGGGGTCCATTAATGGAGGAATGGATAAATAAAATATATTGGTAAGTATACTAAATGAAGTTTTATTCAGCCATAAAGAAAAATGAAATAATGATAGTTGCATGACAATGGATAGAACTTGAGACTGTTACATTAAGCATAACAAGCAAAACTCAGAAGGTCAAGGGTCACATGCTTTCTCTCATATGTGTAAGTTAAAGAGGGAAACAGAAAAGTTTGCAGGGTATCTCATGAAAATTAAAGGGATATCAATAAAGGAAAGGGATTGGGGTGTTGGATGGGAGGAGGAATCAATGGAAGAAGTATTGGGAATGATATTGGCCAAATTATGTTATTATGTTCATTTTTAAATATGCAACAACAAAGCCCATCATTATGTATAACTATAATGCACCAATAAAAATGTACAAAAAAAAACTAGATTGCATTTTTCCAAGATGACAGCAACATCACCTCCTATATAATGTGTTTTTCTAAAATCTTCCCACTCTATATTAAGAAGTTTTGTGGAAGTCCTCTCCCCTTGAGTTCCAATGGGTATTTAAAATAGTTTGCCACCAACAAAGTGTGTAGATGTTAGGTTATACAACTTCCAAGGATGGGGAATGAAGAGTGATGCAGCTGGATACTTATATTTTGAATCCTTTGAACATTATGTAAACATTTTAATGGACATAATGTCATCATGCTGATAGCATTCTATAGAAAAAGAGAAATCATACTAACCATCTGGTTTTCTATCATCCACACACCACCAATACTCTAGTCTCAGCCACTGCTTGACTGCATCCACCTACCTACACACTGCAGTATAGAACAACCTAGGTAAATAATATAAATTACTGACCCATAGAAATCACAAGATATAATAAAAAATTTTGTTTTGGAATACTAGGGCTTAAGGTATAAAAAATAGCTAAATGGAAACTATGAAACCTGTTACACAAGGATATAATGTAACTTAAATCTTAAGCACATGTGTTTTTCCAGTATATGAATCCAATCTGATCAAATTGTCTGTTGAAAAGATTCTGCTGAAATATTATGTGGAATTTAAAAGTACTCTTGGTTTATTTCTTTATCATTTTAAAATACAGCTTTATTTTGACATATCATATATGAAACCAAGATAAATAAATTTAATTAATAATGTAATTATAAAAATTATAAAATTTAAAATAAAAATAATTAGAAATAACTGTCTAGCCTGTATACTGGAACTCATATGTGGGACAAAATTTAATGATTTCAATAACTTTCATTTCTATTTTCTATGGTTCATTACTCCCAAAGCAATTGAAGTAATTTCTTAAAAGCAAAAATCACACAAGTCATTCCATAAATAAAACCATTAAAATAGCATCTGAGTATAATTAAAAACAAAATGGATATAATTTTAAAAAATAATGTAATGAGTTGATGTTTCATTGTTTTTTTGATTTGTATTCCTCTGATAATTAGTCATGTTCAGCCATTTGTATAACTTCTTTTCATACTATTTATCTATCTTGCACCTTTGGAGTTCTTTATGTATTTAGGATATGAGTTCTTCGGAAATGTACAGGTTCCTTTCTACAGGTTTTTTCTTCGCACTCATCATTGATTGTTTCCTTATTTTGAGGAAGCTTTTTACTTCAGTGTAGTCTCATTGGTCAATTTTTGCTTTTATTGCCTGTGCTTTTGTAGTCTTATCGAAAGTGTCCTTACCATTTCAATGTCCTGAAGAATTTCACCCTCTATTTAGTAGTTACACAATTTCAGGTGTTATATTTTCATTTAGTCCATTTTGGGTTGATTTTTTTAACTGGCAAGTAGTGATACTTTTGCATGTAGATTCTTAAATTTCCCAACATCATTTATTTAGGAGACTGTCCTTTCTCCATTGAATGTACTTTAACATCTTTTTCTGTCAAAGGTTATTTTGCTATATAGTGTGCAAAAAGTGGCTTTTTGGTCTGTGCTTTGTTAAAATCTATTTGATCTATATATCTTATTTGGAAAATGTAGTTCACAGACATTTAAGATAATTATCAATAGGTTCAATTTTCTTCCATACTGTTTCTGTTTATCCTCTTTTATTGAGGCTACTTCATTTCTTTCTCCCTTTTATACAGTCTTCTTTTACAGTTAAGTGTTTAATAGTGTGTTTTATTTTCTTGTTTATTATTTTGGTTGTTTTTCTCACAGATTGTTGTTTTATAGTTACATGAAGGTTACAATTACTATCAACTATAATGAAGCTACTTTGAAATGATAGAAATCTAACATTGATTAAAAAACATAGAAAATGAACAAGAAAACAAAAATTACAATAGATTCCATCCTTGTATTCCATTCTTCCTCATAGTTAAAATTAATGATAAATCAGATATCCTCCTTCTGTATATGGCCTATTTCTTAACATATTAATAAAGTTATTTTAAAGTTTTTTTCATATTTGTAGTAAAGATATTTTGGTATATGAATGATATGTACAGTGTACAAACATTCTGAATTTGTGTGTGTAGTTATTCTTACCAGTGTGTTTTATATCTTCCGAATTTTATTTATTCATTAGTATCTTTTTCAGCTTAAAAACCCCCTCTTTAGTACTTTTGTAGGTCATATATGGGAATGGTAAATTTTTTGGCAAGGGGGATGTCTTCATCTCTTCTTCATTCTTAGATTATTATTTTTCTGGGTAAAACATTTTTGGTTAGTAGTTTGATTTTTTTTTCCTTTGACTCTATGCACATCCTATCATTCTTTGGCCTGCTAAGTTTCTTCTGAGCAGTCTGCTGCTGTCAAGTGAGTGGGGTACTCTCATTTTTTATTTGTTTATTTTTTCTGCTTTAATTATCCCTTCATGTTTGAAAGATTGATTGTAATATATCTTGGGGCACACTTGATTGAGTTGCAACTGGTGACTTTTGACCTTCACATGCTTGATTATTAATATCTCTTTCTAGCTTGAGAAATTTTCTGAAACTGTCCCTTTGAATAAGCTTTCTATCCCTTTGGCTTTCTTAGATCTAATAACCTGAATATTTGTTCTTGTAACATTGTTGTGAGGTTCCCGTACACATTCTTTTTTCCTCTTCATTCTTTCTTGTTTTTTCTCCTCTGCCTGTACATTTTCGAATAACCTCACAGTGAGGTTATTTAAACTCACTGCTTTTTCTGTTCGCTCTATTACGTTTTTATTCAGCTTAGAGTACTTTTCAAATCAAGGGTTTAATTGTTTTTTTTTTTTTTTTTGGTACCAGGGATTGAACCTGGGAACACTTAATCACTGAGCCACCTCCCCAGACCTTTTCATTTTTTTTATTTTGAGACAGGATCTCACCAAATGTCTTAGGTCTTTACTAAATTGTTGATGCTGGCGTTGGATTTGCAATCCTCCTACCTTATCCTTCTGAGCCGCTAGGATTGCCACCATGCCTAGCTTTTTAAATTTTTTTTTAATTACTTCAACCCTGAAGTTAAGTCCCTCCAAGTGGGGCTGGGGGTCTTCACCTAATACTGGGGAATGTCCTAGAGTCTTATGTTCATGAGCACTTTATTAGGGACAGGTGCTGTTGGAATACATTCAGTGTTTGGATTCACAAGGCTGGCAGTGAGTTACAAGGGAAAAGTTCTGTGCTTACATTCCTGTATGCTCACCCTGTGGGTACAGTCTTTCTGCATGCTGTGCTGTTTGTAATTTGGAAAGGGGACACCTAAGCTAATCTGGTTTGGTCCTTCTTGTGTTTCATGGCCACAGGATTCTGCACAATCTCAGTGATGTGTCCAATACCCACACCGTGGCTGTCCATGATGCAGGCCTAAACTGAAGCCCATCCCAACAAATCACAGGTCTCTTCCTGATGTAGAAGCAGGTGTCAATCCTCTCTGAACACTGCCCTAAAGTCACAGGTCACATTTTTTCTGCTTTGTGTGGGGTTATAACTTAGTGGGCCTGGTACCTTTCAAGTAATATTCCTATGCTTACTTCCATGTCCTATTTCCCACCAAACTGAGACTTGCTCTGCTCTTTTCTGCCCAAAGTTGGAGGAGAATAGGTGGAAGCGATCTCCTGGCCACCAACATAATACAAGCCCAGACATGGGCTACAGACACTTTTATTGGGGCAATATCTGTGCCCAGAATTGGGTTTCATCATGGCAGGCCAGTTACAGGGTTCCAAGTCTAAGGCCTGGGCTCAGTTTTATCTCCCTCCCCCACAAGTAAGAGCAGTCAATTTCAGGATGTCTCTGTGGAGCTAGGGGAGGGGTGGAAAAGGTAACTCTTCTTTCTGACTTCTTCAATACATCTTTTATTTTTATTATGCTAAAACCAAACACTATAGTCTTGTACTTGATTTCCTTAGCTCTTGTGGAGGCAATTTTTTGCATGAATAGTTTTTTAAAGTTAATGTTCATGTGGGTAGAATATTACTGAAGAATCTTGCTTAGCTACCATCTGTTCCTCCTTCTCTCTCAGGTTTCCTTGGTTTAATATCAGTTATCTTCATGTACCTATTATCAGATTTTTTTCATCTATTTTCTGTCTTCTCTCACTAGATATAAAATACCTTAATACTTTTAAATGATAGTAGCACATAGATTTATAGAGTTAAAATAGTTGGTCTATGATTCATTCATTCTTTTTACATCTCATTTCTACTTACACAGGAAGGTAAACTTCTTTTTATTAGGTCTTTAGGTAAATAGACTAATGGTATTTTCCAAGAGGAAGACATCCTTTGCCCACAGAAGGTCATGAAAACTTAATCAGCCTTTGACATGTAAAATTTATATTTCTCAAAATTTAAATTCTAATTACTGTGTACAGAATTTCATGAACCTCAAATAAAAATCTGATCTATTATTGTGCTCCATATCTGTACATCCCTGGTGAAAGGATATGGAGAAGCATCCTTGATGTCTCAGACTACTCTCTGCCTATTCTGGATTTATTAACTCTATTCCTAAAATTGTGACTAGTGCTTGATACTGGCTGAGATCTTTTATGAATGAGAATATGATTCAACAATTTTTTGTTGGGTGTTACTTCATCTAATACTTTAAGGGTGCCTGCAAACTCATGCATATTAGGTATACGAAAAAAATGACTCTCATAATCCTCATATGAAGATATTCATGTCTTATATTTTACCATCATTTTGGAGTTAACTACTTTCTCTTGTTAAAAATGAAGGATTCTGAGGCTGAGAATGTAGCTCTGGTAGAGCATTTCCCTAGCATGAACAAGGCCCTGGGTTTAAATCCCAGAACTGCAAAAACAAATTGAAATGAAAATGATGACTACTTAATATATAGATCCAATTTTAAGAATATATAGCTAAATCTCCTTGTTTTTATGCAGAGCAACCAAATTAGAGACAGAACAGTGATATCTTATAAATATTCAGTATATTCAGTAAGGATTTTGTGTGAATTAATTCCCTATGATTAACAAAAATTTTAACTTTGAGTAAACATATTCTCCTTCAAAACACTGCTTCACCAATATGTTTTTCTTTGATCTTATGTCAAGTATACAAATTAAAATGCTTTAAAAACAGTGAAATTAATTATGGGAGTGTCTTTTGCACTTCTTCGTATATATATTAAATGAGATTCAATGTTAAGATTAACTATTTACAGAAAAATATATATTATTATCTAACATAAAAAATTAGCTAGCTATGTTGTTCTCTCAAGACACCTGTACAAAATACTTCCATCCTTCTTTAAGTTTTTCATGTTTTGATAACTCACTTTGGTTACTTTCCTAGCCAAGGTTTAAATGATGAAAACAGGATATGTGTAATTCCTTTTTTTTTTTTCCATATGTTGTCCTGTACCTCTTTTTACACTATTTGAAATTTGAACTTGAACCCACAAAAGATCCATTGTTCTTTTGAATTTTTTTCCAATTCTTTTTAAAATTCATATTGTACCTTCATTGTCTGACATACTATTAAGAAGTGTTATATCCTTTCTAATGATACAGTAGAAGAATCATTTCATCAGCATGATTGGTATGAATTATTTCAAAATACCTTTGATTCTGAAAATGAAAAAAAGTAATAACAGGAAATTGGCAAGTACATTCTTGTTTGTCAAATGTAGTCTTTCGATGTTCTTTCACCTTGTTAAATCCTGTTATCAGGAAAATTGTGTAACTTAGAAGTTATGTCTACCAATAAATGTCTTAAACTAGTAGGTCTCTTGTTTTTAAAATAGTAAGACAGTATACTTGGAAGATAATGATAAGTTACTAATTTTAGCTTTATGCCTGAAATACTGCATGTTAAGACTCTTTCATGTAAGGATATCTGAGTCAAGCAATAATCCTTGGTATACAGCAAACGCTTAGCTAATATAAAGTAGTTTTTAATGCCATCAGAAATCCAACAATGTAAGTGCAAAATTTACATCTGACATTTTAGTATAGAGCTTAGCAGGGAAACCTTACTTTGGTCCTTGAAGTTAAATGAAGAGATTTTCCCTTCCTGGATACCAATAATAGCCCTACTTCTTGAGTTTTTAAAAAGCTCAACTGTTAAGTCAATTGTGCTTTAATAAGATTCTTAACAAAACTCATTAATGATTTATAGCATTTTAGTACTTTATAAATTACCATGAATCACATCAATGTGTTTATCCTTGACAATGCATTAATGTAATGACATTGAAAATATCCTGACATTGTAAGCCTGAAAAAATTTTAGGTATCTTTTTTATAGCAAATGTTTCACAACAATCAAGGTATTTGTATTTAACAATCTCAAATATACAAAATTATACCTAAACTTTTTTCCTAATACAAAATGATTACTATTTTTGTGAGACAGGAAGCTTTTAAGCTTTTGTATTTATTGTAGGGTCAGTTTATGTGTTAAAAACGTTGATTTTTACTTTTTTCTGTTCAAAGTATAGTAATTTGGCCCATGTGACTCTTTTACCTTTCTTTCTTTTCCTGTTAATAAACTCTATAGAGTTTGAAAAATTGATTTTTGGTTTTCTAAGAAAAAGAAAATGTCATATTATCACGTTTTTTATCTATCATCAGTCAGTCAGAAATAGAATCAGACATCCATGCACTAAGCCTGTATTCTTTTGGGAACAAAATGGTACCAGTAACTATCATCTTGCCTAATTGGTTCACATTATATTTGGAATTGTGATATACCATGACTTCTAGGAAATTTAATGTAATTGTGGTGGAATAATGTATTCTATTAAATTTTTAAAGTCATTTATTGGGATAGAATTTACATATATCATAAAAATAATCTATACAAATTAATCACAGATCATTTCTTACTCTGTCTAACTAGACTTCTCCCCACATTCCCACCCTTGACCTTATAAAATTACTTATCTGGCTGTGTGTGGTGGTGCAGACCAGCAATCTCAGATACGCAGGAGACTGAGGCAGAAGGATCATAAGTTTGAGGCCACAATGAGTGAATTATTGAGACCCTGTCTCAAAATAAAAAGCAAAAAAGAGCTGAGATGTACCCAGTCATAATAGAGCACCCCTGGATCCAATTATAAGTATTAGAAAAATTAAATCTTTCTCTACTTGCACATTTGAGATGCATTAGAATATTCTTCTAGTCTAATTGCAATTATATATTTATTGACCATCATCTCCCATTTCATCTTTGCTCTATCCACCCAAATTTCTGATAATTATCATCTACTTCCTTTATGAATCTGGTGAATATTAAATACAGTAAGACAGACACAGAAATATTAATATTGTTCTCACTCATTTGTACTTTAGCATGCATATAAATTTCAACTGTATACTTGAGGATTTCCTCCTTCTTTTTGAGCATTATTAAATAATTTATATAATTATTATTTTAACTAAAATCAGACTGGAATTTTCATGTGGATTTGAAAAGTGCAATTGTGTTGGTTTTAATTTTGGAAACAATTATTTGAGTTAAATTTAGAGGCTAAAGAAAATAGAAGTGACATATGTTCCTTAAGTATGCAATTTTGATATTTTCAATTTTATTTTTTTCAGCAATTTTATTGGTTTTTTCTCAATTTATTTTTCTTATTAGTGCATTATTAGTTTTACATAATGTTGGGATAAGTTGTCACATATTCTTAGATGCACACAAATCAGCAATACAATTTGTTCAATAACCCTCCACACCCCTCTACCTCTCTCCTCCCATCCCCCTCATCTCTTGCCTTTCTTCTGTGTCCTATATTATTCCTAAAATAATAATGTCCCAAATACAGTGATAATTCTTATAACTATGAAGAACATTTATATATATGTCTACAGTATATACAGTGACATTTATAACTGCTTGGAATGTACCTAGCTTTATCTTAGTTCCAACATTTCCCCTTCTCCTCCCTTCCTATCATCCCTTGTTATTCTTCAAAATATTTGACAGTAGGATTAAACATTTATGTTTTTGTTTAGGTATGCAGCATAGCTTGTACAAATATCTAATGAAGTATCATGCAATTATATCTTATAAATATTAACATTTTGCATTTTTGTTCTGTGGATTTAATATATGAGTTTCTCTACTTTACTTCCCAAGCCTGGGTTTAGGT
>PVKS010031611.1:0-23279 GCA_004027875.1 Aplodontia rufa | reverse complement strand
ATCAAAAGTTCAAGATCAAACTTAGTAACTTAATTAGGTCCTGAGTAACTCAGTGAGACCCTGTCTCAAAATAAAATATAACAAGGGCTGGGGATGTGGCTCAGTGGGGAAGTGCCCCTGGGTTCAATACTTGTTACCAATACCTGTTACCAAAAAAAAAAAGAAAATTACAAGACAAAAAATTAACAACTGTTGGCAAGGGTATGGAGAAATTAAATCCCTTATTCATTACTTATGAGAATGTAAAATGGGCAGACACTTGGGAACAGAGTTCATCAGTTCCCCAAAAAGTTATACATAATTATCATGTGACCTAGCAATTCCATTTCTAGGGATATACCCAAGAATTAAAAATAACTGTCCACACAAAATCTTGTACATGAATGTTCATAGCAGCATAATTCATAACAGCAAAAAAATGGAAACAACTCAAATCAACTGGTAAAAAGATAAACATAATGTGTTATATATGTCCACATAATGGAATAGTATTCAGCCATAAAAAGGCATAAAGTATTGTTCTAAAATGTAACATGGACAAACATTGAATCCAGTCACGCACTGTATGGCTTCATTTATTTGAAATATATGGAATAAGCAAGCATTAGGGATAAAAGGGGTTTAATGGCTGCCAGTAGCTTGGGAGAGAGAGGAACAGAGAGTGACTGCTAAGGGGTCCCACTTTTTTTGGGGGGATAATGAAAATTTTCTGGAATTAGATAGTGGTGACAGGAGCACAACTTCATGAATATTCTAAAAACTAAATTGTATACTTCAAAAGAGTTGATTTTATGGTATGTTAAATTATATTTCAATTAAAATAGATGCATAAATAATCATTAATTAATGGGAAATAACAGTTATCACATATTGAATAAAAAAGAAGAGTAAATGCAGTTGGAAGTCTAATAAGGAAGAGAATGTTGACATTGTTTCCAAGTACCTCCGCACAAAGGGAAAAAGAGCAATCATACGGAGGGGAAGCCCAGCAGAGCTGCCTTAACCAAGTGATCAGTGAACACCCTCAGCAGCGGGACAGATCTCAACCTCAAGGCACCAGTCGGACGCAACGAGGACACAGCAGCAGCTCTGTGATTTCACTGCCCACAAGGCATCTCTGAATTGAACCAAGAGGGCATCTTGATTAAACCCAAATGGCAGAGCACCCTCCAAAGTAACCAGCCTCCAATCTTCATGTAGTGTTAAGGAGAGGTTGCAGTATACATCTGTCACCTCCTACGGAGGCGGAGGCAGGAGGATTGCAAATTCAAGGCCAGCCTCAGCAACTTAGCAAGGCCCTGTCTCAAAATAAAACAGAGAAAGTGTCAGGGATGTAATTCAGGGGTAAAATGCTCTGGGGTTCGGTCCCCAGTACCAGGCACACACACACAAAAAAAGAAACTAAGAATAACTAGACACAATGAGTGCTTTTTTAGAGAGAGAGAGAGAGAGGGACAGTGAGAGAGAGAATTAATTTTATTCAGTTTTTCATGTGGCTTTCGTTGCTCTGAGACTTCATTGTGTACATGGTGCTGGAGTTTGAACCCGCATCCTCATGCATTCAGGCAAGCAGGGTAACCTCTGAGCCACGACTCCAGCCCCACAATCTGTGCCTTTGAATAAGAGGTTCAGAAGAAGGAAGCACTTTGAAGCAGTTTGCTGAAAAGGGTGTTATTGGATGAGCTGGTCGTACTTGAAAGAAGTCTGAGAACTAAATATTAGTACTGCATTGTATTAACATTGTTATTCTGTTTATTTTATTTTATTTCTTAGGGAGAGAATTAATTTTATTTATTTGTTCATCTGGTTTTTGTTTCCCCAAAACTTAGTTTTGTATGTGGCGCTGCTGTTGGCCTGGCAAGCGCCCCACCCCTGAGCCACCGCTCCAGCCCTATGTATTTATTTATTTATTTTTGGTGCTGGGGATTGAACCCAGGGGTGTTCTGCCACTGAGCTACATCCCCTGTCATTTCTATTTTTCATTTTAAGATAGTGTCTTGCTAAATTGCCCAGGCTGGCCTCGAACTTGCAATTCTTCCACCTTAACCTGGGATTACAGGGGTGGAGCACACCCTGCTTGGCTTAACACTTTTATTTTGGTGATTGCATCATGCAAAAGAATGTCCTTATGTAGCAAATACCCACTAAAGTATCTGCAGGGACGAGGTGTCAGGCCAGCATGTAACTCTCAAATAGTTCAGACAACAACAACAATTATGCAAACCAGGGGCTGGGGTTGTAGCTCAGTGGCAGAGCACTGGCCTAGCATGTGTGGGGCACTGGGTTTGAACCTTAGCACCACATAAAATTAAATAAAGTTACTCTGTCCATCTATAACCGAAAAATTTGGAAAAAATATTCTAAAAAATATTTGAGCCATACAACTTTTCTGTATGCTTGAGATTATTTAAAAATAAAACCTCCAGGATAAGCATGTAGCTTGATAGTAGCACACGCGATTAGCAAGTACAAAGTCCTGGGTTCAATCCCCAGCACCAAACAAAACGATCAAAAATTCCTACACTGATTTCCAATAAGGTTTCATACTTTCTCAATCAAATTTCTCACTTTAATACTAATCTTTTTTCTTAATTTACAATCTTCTTTATGCATGATTAAACATGAACAATATCTACCATTTATTAGGCATTAATTTTTTTTTAAAGAGAGAGAGGGACAGTGAGAGAGAGAGGGAGAGAAACAATTTTATTTAGTTTCTCATGTGGCTTTCCTTGCTCCAACACTTCGTTGTGTATGTAGTGTTGGGGTTCAAACCTGCATCCTTGTGCATGCCAGGCAAGTGCCGTAACTTCTGAGTTCCAGCCCCTGGCATTAATTTTTTTTATACATGGTGACAGCATGCATATAAAATCCTGTAAACTAGGGGGCTGGAGTCGTGGCTCAGCGGTTTCGGCGCTTGCCTGGCAAGCACGAGGACCCGGGTTCAAACCCCAGCACCACAATCCTGTAAACTATTGTATTAATATGGTTGTTTTTATGGGAAGGACAGAAACCAGCTCAGGCTAGCTCAAGCAGGGCCAGGGATTCACCGGAAGTCTGAGGTGGGTGGCAGCTCTGTGGGAGACAGCTGTGCCCCTGAAGAATGTGTGTTGGTCTTGGGCACCTGACAACCTACTGGGCACCTCAGCTTCCGCATCCATAAACAGTAGAAAATTATACCTCACACCTCACCTGTGTGGTGTGAAGGTTGAATTAATTAACACCTGTAGAGCTCTTAAAACAGTGTCGGGCACAGTTAGTGCTGCGTAGCTGCTACTTGTTATCATTTCAAATTGCCCAAAGAAGCTCATGAGTGGCCAGTGCAAGATTTGAATCCAGGTTCATCTGGAGCCAAATTGGCACACCTAACCATGTCAGCCCTTTATCACATTGAAGGAGCCAGGATTCTCCCTCTTTTCTCCAGATCTGAGGGAAATCAAAGGATGTCCCTTCCTCTTGCTTTCTCCTCGCACATAAACAAAAACTTGTCAAGCCAGCAGGGCTTTTAGAAGCCCAGTTCATGCCTACACCCTCGGGGGATTTCACATCAATGATGGGGTTTGTTTGCCCTGGGTAACGTTGTTCTTTTGAGCTGAGAGGACATTTAACCTAAGTCATGCCCCCCCTGGTCTTTGATCTAAGCCTGCGACAGCTGAGCTGCGATGTAACCTTGCTTCCTGCCGCGTTTGCAGGCCTCATCTCCCGGATCCATCTTCCTTTTGGCATCTGATGGAGAATGTCAGGTAGAGGGCTGGGGACGCCGCTCAGCGCTACAGCACAGGAACCCACGCCTTGGCTTCAATGGGTTCCATTCCCATCACCATAAAAAAAATAAAATAGAGGGCTGGGGGCTCTGCACTTGCCTGGAATGGGTGAGGACCCCGGTTCCAACCCCAGCACCACACACACAACCAAGCGTCAGAGCAACGAAAGCCACATGAGAAACTAAATAAAACTGACTCTCTCTTCCTCTCTCTCTCTCTCTCTCTCACACTGTTCCTCTCTCTTAAAAGAGAGAGAGAAAGAGAGAGAGAGAAGGAAGAAGAAAGAAAAAGAAGACAAGAAAAAGAAATATCAGGTCAATATCTGAAAAGGGTAATGCGGCTCTCGGAAAGGTACTGTATCAATTGTTTTTCGGTTTGGTTTTGTTCCTAACTTTTCTGAATCTTGTGCTTTGACATCTAGAAAAGCCCAGCTGGCCTGGGAGGTTCCACCCTCCCAGTGTGAGCCTATTCTGAAAGTAGAGGAGGAGGGGTCAGCAGGCAGCAAGTGTTTGATAGGAACCAAATGATCCCAAGTCCGCAGCCCCAATCACACCACGCTGGCGTTTCCCTTGCCCTAAATCATGCCAGGGTCAGGTACCGGGCAGCTCAAGTCCACCCCAGCAATCCAGTGCCAGTCCTAAGCAGCTCACCCTGCCCCACTTTCAAATGATAACCCCAGCATAGACTCTGCTCTGGCTTTCCCCTGGCTCCGGTCTTCTGCCACTTGACGGAACCTGGGTGTGTCCCTCTGGGGTGTGGAGTAGCACTCTCTGGGACCTGTGAGGATAATAACCTTCTTCCTGCCTGCCTGGTTGTTTCCTCCTGCAGCTACACCAATTTTACCTTCTCCAACAATCACACACTTAGAACAGGTGTTATGGATTGATTTTCTTCTAAAACAAGTCTTATTTATATTTCTTGTTAAAACCCTATTGATATATGCTAATTATAGCAAAGCAAAAATTTATAGTGCAAAACACTGTTAAAAGAGTATTAAAGGGGGCTGGAGCGGTGGCTCAGCGGTTTCGGCGCTTGCCTGGCAAGCATGAGGACCCAGGTTCAAACCCCAGCACCATGTACACAACTAACTGAGTGTTGGAGCAACTAAGGCCATGTGAAAAACTGAATAAAGTTGTTTTTCTGTTTCTCTGTCCCTCTCTCTTTAAAAAAAAAAAAAAGAGTATTAAAGCAATTGGTTATCCATGTGTGGAGGTCACCAGGATGACGGGTGGAGGGGATACCTGAGCCAGATGCAAACACAGAGGGTGAAGGCTTTGGGAAGGACAGCAGGGACACAGCTGAACGACCGGTCTCTCTCCCAAACTCCTGTGTCACATTGCCAATTTTCTAAGCAAGAGCTCCACTTGGATGTCTGGAAGATATCTTTTTTTTTTTTTTAATGGACAGTGAGGGAGAGTCAATTCTATTTAGGTTTTCATGTGGCTTTCGTTGCTCCAACATTTCATTGTGTATCTGGTGCTGGGGTTTGAACCTGCGTCCTTGCACATGCCTGGCAAGCACTGTAACTACTGAGCCACCACTCCAGCCCTCTGGTAGATATCTTGCATGTACCAATGTGGCAATCATAGAAGCAGGGGGACTAGAAAATCTAGCTTTTTAAAAAATAAAGTAGTGGGCTAGAGCGGTGGCTCGGCGGTTATGATGCTTGCCTGGCATGTGTGAGTACACAAGTTCGTACGCAAGTTCAAACTGCAACACCACGTACACATTGAGGTGTTAGAGCAATGAAAGCCACATGGAAAACTAAATAAAACTATTCTCCCGTTCTCTCTCTCTTAAAAAAAATAAAGTAGTGATTCTATTACAATTTTTTAAAATGGAGACATAGATTTGATTAGAAAACAAATAGTCCCTCCCATATTAGCAGATCATGACAGTAAAAATTCTAGAAGCTTCAAAAATTGAGGGGATGATCTAGAAACTATAACGAACTCTTATAATTTAAGAATGAAAAGACACACACTCCTACGGAAAAACTGGGGACAGGACTTGAAAGAACATTTCTCGAAAAAATTATGCCTGTGTGGTGGAAGATACATTAGTTACCTGTGGCAATCAGCTCACAGTGGGATGTTCATCAAATCCTTGATACACCTTGAGTACACACCTTTTCTGTTTGTCAATTTTGCCTCAATAAAGCGAGAACAACAAGCAATTTCTCCAAAGAAGACTTAACAATGGTCTAAGAGTTTGGGAAAAGTTATTCTCCATCATTACTCGTTAGGGAAAGGCAAATCAAAATGTGAGATGACTGCCATTATTTATTGATTGATTTTTCATTACTAGGATTGAACCCAGAGGTGCTTTACCACTGAGCCACATCCCCAGCTCTTTTTATTTTTCATTTTGAAACAGGGTCTCGTCTACGGCCATACCACCCTGAACGCGCCCAATCTCGTCTGAAACAGGGTCTCACTAAGTTGCAGAGGCTGGCTTTGAACTTGTGATCCTCCTGCCTCAGCCTCTTGAGTCGCTGGCATAACACGCCGGCACCACCACTCCCAGTGGAAATTTTGAATTCTTTGTAGGTTGGTAGTGGGAATATAAAATGGTACAGCTTCTGTGGAAAATAGTTTGTTAGCTCCTCAAAAAGGTAAACATGGGGGGCTGGAGCGATGGCTCAGCAGTTACGGCACTTGCCTGGCATGCACAAATACATGAGTTCAAACCCCAGTACCATACGATGAAGTCTCGGAGCAATAAAAGCCACATGAAAAATTAAATAAAATTGTTTCTCTTGCTCTCTCTCTCTCACTGTCCCTCTCTTTAAAAAAAAAAAAGTAAACATGGAAGTAACATATGAACCAGCAATTCTACTCCTAGATATACACACAGAAGTATTGAAAAACAAGTAATCAAACAAATCCCCGTGCATGGATGTTGATAGTAGCACTATTCACAATTGCTGAAAAGTGGAAAAAAAACTCATATCCATAATGGAGGAAGAGATGAACAAATTGTGGTGTATCCAAATGATGGAATATTACTTAACCACGAAAAGAAATGTACTAACCCATGCTACAGAGTGAATGAATCACAAAAGGCCATGCCAAGTGAAAGAAACCAGACACAAAGGGTCAGATGTTATGTGATTCCATTTATATGAAATAGTTAAACCCATTGAAAGCAGATTGATGGGGGCTGGAGCAGTGGCTCAGCGGTTTCGGCCCTTGCCTGGCAAGCACGAGGACCCAGGTTCAAACCCCAGCACCACGTACACAACTAAGTGTTGGAGCAACGAAGGCCATGTGAAAAACTAAATGAAGTTGTTTCTCTCTTTCTCTGTCTCTCTCACTGTCCCTCTCTCTTAAAAAAAAAAAAAAGAAAGAAAGAAAACAGATTGATGGTTGTCATAGGGGAGTGACAGCTTAATTGGTACCAGATTTCCTTAAAAAATAAAAAAGTAATGGAAAGAATTATAGTATTAGGAATGAGGGAAAAGTCATTTTAAGCTGGATGCTGTGATGCACCTGTAGTTCCAGATACTCAGTGGTTAAAGTGGGAGGGTCGCTGGAGCCCACGAGTTCAAGGCCAGACTGAGCAGCATAATGAGACTCCAGTTTTGAAAAAAGTCATTTGACCATGTATCAAGAAACAAGCCGGGCTGGAGCGGTGGCTAAGTGGTTACGATGCTTGCCCTGCATGCACAAGTGCACGGGTTCAAACCCCAGCAACCCATGTATGCAACTAAGTGTCAAAAACAACTTAAACCCTGTGAAAAACTCAATAAAAAATTGATTCTGTTTCTCTCTCTCTCTCTCTCTCTCACTGTCCTTCTCTCTTTTAAAAAGAAAAGAAAAAAAGAAACAAGCAAAAAATTTTAACCAAGAAATGCAAGATATGATTACAGGATTATAGAAGTGTGTTCTTTTTGCAATTCAAACCCAACAAAGAGCGTAAATGCCAAACCCTGCCTTTGTATTTTCCACGTAGAAAAGAGTCTATGTTAGGAAAAGAGTTGTGTGCTTTTTGACAGCTCTAGAGCTTGGAAATCTAGTGATGCAGAAATTTTCTCCATCAAGAGGAAGGAAGAGGGGTTGGGGATTTAGCTCAGTGGCAGTGCACTTGCATAGCACCCGTGCATGTGCGCGCACGCACACACACACGCAAGGCCCCTAGTTTGGACCTCAGCCCTGAAAAAAAAAAAGAGGAAGGAAGAGGGAGATGAAGAGGGAGATGGAGTGGTGGCTCAATGGTTGGAGCGCTTGCCTGGCATGCATGAGTACCCAGGTTCAAACCCCAGCACCACATATACAACTAAGTGTTGGAGAAATGAAGGCCAGATGGAAAACTAAATAAAACTGGGTCTCTCTTAAAAAAAAAAAGAGAGAGAAAGGAATAGGAGGAAGACAGGGAAGGGTGGAGAGAGATAGATAGAGAGAGAGAGAGAGAGAGCAGTTGGTTTCCCTTCTAAGTGTAAAATACCTAGGAAACACAGTTTCCCCCTGATGTGTGAAGGAACTCTGAAGGATAATGATGTCTAGCCTAGCATTTTATACCCAGCCAAACTATGAGTGTGAGGATAGAATAAAGACATTTGCAGATTTGCAAGGTATCCAAAATTTTTCCTCTATGTCCCTTTCTCAGAAAGTGAGTGGAGAATGAGAGAAAAATGTGCAAAAGAACACATAGAACCCAGAAAACAGGAGGCCCAGCCCAGGAAAGAGACAAAAGTATCAGCTGGTGCTCAGGAGCACAGGGGAGCTAGAGAGGAACGGTACTAGTCAGAGCAGGACACAGAATTATAGCTTGAAGTGTGTCTCCAAGAGAAAAGAAAGAAAGAAAAGAGGGCGGAGGAAGAAGCACATAGGTTACCCAGTGTTTTTAATCTATTGGGAGGTTTCCATTTCTTTCAGAGGTTTTCTGTAATAACACATAGACAACTAAAGGCAGCCATTTTGTTGAACAGATGGGCCCCAGGAGGTGTAGGCAGAAGCCAAGTTTATTCCTGGACGCGAAGTTTATTCTTTATTCTTTGCGTGTTCGATTTGTCTTCGTGAAGTCAGTCTTTCCCCACGCCCTTGAATGAAGTCTGGGGCAGGTCCCCTGGCTTTTTTTTTTTTTTTAAGAGAAGAGAGAGAGAGAGAGAGAATCAATTTAATTTAGTTTATCACATTGCCTTTGTTGCTCCAACACTTCATTGTGTGTGTGTGCTGGAGTTCGAACTCGCGTACTAACGAATGCCACAACCACTGAGCCACGGCTCCATCCCCAGGTCCCCTGGCTTTTGGTCACTATAGGTAACACAGGTAACTTGGTGGCTTAAAACTCCCAAATTCAGTTCACTGGTTAAGAAGTCTACCCGCAGGGCTGGGGGTGTGACTTGGTGGTAGAGGGCTTACTAGTATGTGTATAGCCCTGGGTTCAACCACCAGACTGCAAAACAAACCAAGAGTCCGCACCCATGCATTAGGTTGAACCATAGGAAGCTGCCACGTTTGTGGGTTGAGTACTGGCAATTTCCTTAGATTCACTGGACTGAGTCAACTGTTCCAGATTTGTTGAAAGTTAAATCATCTCCCCGTCCATCACTTAGACCTGCTGTGGCCCGGCCGCCCAAGGGGGGACAGAGAGGCCTGTGGGTGCCTCTCTTCCCTACCCATTCACTCCCTAGGCAGCCTCTGGCTCCTCCAGGATTGAAGGAGCCTTGGAGGTAGGAGGGAAAAGAGGTGTCGTGAACACTCTTTGTCCTTGGTGGGTGCTTACAATACTTTAGCATCACAAGAGCGCCGGTGTTCATTCACAAGGGGAGATAATTAGGAAACCAAAAGGTGTTTTGCATGACCCAAAACTTTCTATCATTTTTGGAAGAATGACTCTTTTAGCTTGCCGCCTCCAGTATCATACAGAAACTCACCCTCCTGCTGGGTGCAGTGGCGCATGCCTGTGATCCCAGAGGCTTGGGAGGCTGAGGCAGGAAGATCACAAGTTCAAAGTCAGCCTCAGCAATTTAGCAAGCCCCTAAGCAATGTAGGGAGACCCAGGCTCAAAAAAAAAAAAGAAGGAGCTGGGAGCTGGGGATATAGATCAGTGGTTATGTGTACCCGGTTCCCAAAAGAAAAGAAAAAGAAAGAAATTCATCCTCCTCCTCCCATTTTCCAGTAACCTTGAGATAAGCAACGGGTTCTACTGAATTCTTTCAAACTTGTTTCTTAAGGGAGCTGTTTCCCCCATTGGGCCAACTGGTATCAAATTTGAGAAATAACCAGGTCACTCAGCCAACAGCGCTCCTGGTTGACCCAGATGTAACTCATGAAATTTCCTAGTACCTCACATCCACTGCTGCCCATAACACTGCTGTACCAAATCCTGTCAGGCTTTTTTAGGACAGAGGATGAGAGAAAAAGACCAGGAGGAAATAACAGATACGTTCTTTGTCTCATCTCCACAGGGACGGTCTGCGATGCTCCCCTCAGTTCTTAGTGCCCGACACAGTTAATGCTCAGTAAAAATCTAAATGTCTACTGCTGACAAAAATCAACGTGGAATTGTAGTTCCCCGGCTTTCCCAAAGTCTAAAAGCATTAAAATTAAATTACCATAAGTGATTCCCGTAGTTGAGAGACCTCTGAAGATGCAACGGGTCGGATACCCGCTGGAAAGAGGGCCTCAGGGCCAGGGTGTGCCTCGGTGGGAGAGCAGGGAGCTCAGCCAGCGAAACTAAGAAAGTGCTTCTCACCGGATGTTTTGGGAAACAGTCAATTAAAAGGACAGAAAATGTAAAATCTACCAATCACCTGAGGAGATATTCCAGAGTGTTGATTACAGCAGGAAGGAATGGCCTCTACCTAAATGTCCCTCAGTAGAAGCCTGGGTAAATGCACGACAGCATAGCCAGGGGCTGCGTGGTGGCTCAGTGGTTACAGCACTTGTCTGCCATGCATGAGGACTCGGGTTCAAACCCCAGCCCCACATACACAACCAAGTGTCAGAGCAACGAAAGCCACATGAGAAACTAAATAAAATTGATTCTCTCTCTCTCTCTGTCCTTCTCTCTTTAAAAAAAAAAGATGGCATATCTATTTGATGGCATATTATGACAGCTGGGAAAATAAACAAATTATAGCTTTGTATATAAATATAGATGAACCTACCCAAAATGTAGTGTTGAGGAAAAAGAGCAAAGACCTACAAGAACTCATGGTATGAGTTCACTAATGTAAACATTTAAAATTACAAAACAGAGGTTGGGGATTTAGCTCAGTGGCAGAGCGCGTGCCTAGCATGCTCAAGGCCCTGAGTTCGGTCCTCAGCCCTGAAAAAACAAAACAATATTGTTGCCTGGTGCGATGGTGCACTCCTGTGATCCCAGGGACTTCGGAGGCTGAGATAGCAGAATCGCAAGTTCAAAGTCAGTTCATTTAGCCATTTAGCAAGGCCCAGTCTCAAAATAAAAAAATTAAAACAGGCTGGGGATGTGGCTCAGTGGTTAAGCACTGCTGGGTTCAATTCCCAGTAGGAAGAAAAAAAAAAACATAGTTTTAGGAAGCCTTCACTTGAAGCTTCTCTGCAATACCATGGGGTTCTCCCCAAAGCAAGTGATACACTGTTTAGATTTTCAGTTTCCAAAACTATGAACTAAATAGACCTTTTTTCTCCCCAAGTTAGCATACCTCAGGTGTTTCATTATAGTAACAGAAAAGGGACTAATACAATATCTCAACTAAAGGCCTCTTTTTTTCCTTGTCTCTCAGGTACTCAATTCTTTCCAAAGCCAATCACTGTCATCAGTTTCTTAGTTTCATTCTCGACCTCTGGATTCCAGAGGTGCTCTGCTCACTAAGAAAGCTGATTTATACCTGCCACATATTTTCTGGCTTTTTCTTTTTCTTTCTTTCTTTTTTCCTCCTCCTCCTCCTCCTCCTTCTCTTCTTCTTCTTTAAGAGAGAGAGGGACAGTGAGAGAGAAGGAGAAAATCAATTTTATTTAGTTTTTCATGTGGCTTTCCTTGCTCCAACACTCCGTTGTGTACGTGGTGCTGGGGTTTGAACCCGCGTCTTTACATACGACAGACAAGCACCATAACCGCTGAGCCACTGCTACGGTCCCAGCGTTTTCCTTCTTGATCAGTCTGGTTAGAGGTTTATCAGTCTTACTGATCCCCACCAAGGAATGGGATTTTTTACATGAATTTTCTCTATTTTCCTTCTTTTGATTTAATCAGTGTCTCCTCTTCATTTTTCTTTCCTTATGCTTGTTTTGGATTTAATTTGATTTTTTTTCTAGTTTCTTTCTTTTTTAAGAGAGAGAGGGACAGTGAGAGAGAGAGAGAATTTTATTTAGTTTTTCATGTGGCTTTTGTTGTTCTGACACTTTCTTGTGTATGTGGTGCTGGGGTTTGAACCCTCATCCTCGTGCCTGCCAGGTGAGCACCGTAACCACTGAGCCACCAATGCAGCCCCTTTTTCTAGTTTCATAAGGTGTAAACTTAAGTTACTGATTTGAGACTCTTTCTTTCTTTCTTTCTTTTTAAAGAGAGAGGGACAGTGAGAGAGACAGAGAAAGAGAGAAACAACTTTATTTAGTTTTTCACATGGCCTTAGTTGCTCTAACACTTAGTTGTGTACGTGGTGCTGGGGTTTGAACCTGGGTCCTTGTGCTTGCCAGGCAAGGGCCGAAATGGCTGAGCCACCGCTCCTGCCTCCTTTCTTTTCTTCCTTTCTCTCTCTCTCTCTCTCTCTCTTCTTTCCTAAGGAGTGAACCCAGGGACACTCTACCATTAAGATACCTCTCCAGCCTTCTTTTTTTACATTTTTAAAATTTGAGACAGGGTCCTACTAAGTTGCCCAGGCCAGATTCCAGCTTAAGATCATCCCGCCTCAGCCCCCAAGTAGCTGGGATTACAGGTATGTGCCACCATGTCCAGCTTTCTTTTCTAATATAAATATTTAACATTTCAACCTTCCCTCAAAATATCGCTTTAGCTGCATTTCCAAATTTATGTTATGTTTTGTGTTTCTTTTAATTCAGTGTATAACACTTTAAACTTTCTCAACCCTATTAGAAACAAACTTATCAACTAGAGTATGGCACGAATGTACAGATCACATTGCCCTTCGCCTGCAGTATCCTGTCAAAACACTATCTTCTTTTTTTTTTCCCCTACTGGGGATTGAACCTGGTGCTTAATCCCTAAACCTTTCTATTTTTTATTTTGAGAC
Source organism: Aplodontia rufa (assembly GCA_004027875.1). Classification (NCBI taxonomy): domain Eukaryota; kingdom Metazoa; phylum Chordata; class Mammalia; order Rodentia; family Aplodontiidae; genus Aplodontia; species Aplodontia rufa. The sequence goes on along the minus strand of PVKS010031611.1, from coordinate 10,334 downwards.
AGGGTCTTGCAAAGTTACTGAGGCTGGGGCTGGAGCGGTGGCTCAGCTGTTCCAGAACTTGCCTGGCATGCATGAGTATGCGAGTTCGCGAGTTCAAACCCCAGCACCATGTACACAATGAAGTGTCAGAGCAATGAAAGCCACATATGAAAACTAAATAAAAGTTGAATCTCTCTTCTCTCTCACTGACCTTTTCTCTTTTGAAAAAGAAAAAGGTTATTTCTATGTATTTTTCTTTTTTTCATTGCTTTTGAATAGTCTTCCATTTTATCTTCTAATTCCTGCCTCCCTGAGATTCCAAGACAGCCCTAGGGGAGCAGGTCACTGCAAATAAGCTTAAGAACTCTTTATCTCGACCAGGAAACAGTTCTGAACCTTTCCTGGAACTCAGCCTAATAGATCACCTTGATTTATGCCAATCATCCTAGGATACTCCCTGGGTTATTCTTTTTTTGGGGACTCCAGCCCAGATCAGTGAGGTTGTAGTTTTTTCATCAGGGGTTGGAAATTTATCATGCACCCACTGTGTAGAACAGCACTGCATTAGGGACCAGGGACACCATGGTGATAGTCTGATTCTTTCTCTCCTGGTAGCTGTGTAGCCATCAGTGGTACTTGGTAAGTAACTGAATACTTACAAGGGTGCAAGGTTCTGCTCTGAGGCCATGAGCGTGGGGCAGATCTAACCTGTCAGGTGCTAACCTTCATTAACATCCACACCCAGGGGAAACTGCAACAGGGGAAACCCAAGGTGGTCATCCATGTTTTGGCATTACCCCTGGATAACAAAGCACATATACATTGATTACTGTTGGTCTGATAATGTTTCCCCCTCAATTGTATCTCTATATACTTCTAATAAACACACACACACACACACACACACACACACACACACAAATCCACACCCAGGGCTTCCCACCTGTTTGTGAACCTGGCCCTGACTTTCCTCTGAGCTCCAGACCTGCCTACTCATCACTTGACTGTGCACTGGCTGTCGAACCCAGAGTCTGGAAAAAGAAAATCCTTACCTTCCAGAAATCCGGCACTCATTATTATTACTTAAAAAAAATCCTTGTAATCATTATTTATTTACTTATTTATTTAGGGCACCAGGGATTGACTCAGGGGTTCTTATTCACTGAAGAAGATCCCCAGACTTTTTCATTGTTTTATTTTGAGACAGGGTCTCACTAAGTTGCTTTAGGCCTTGCTAAACTGCTGAGGCTGGCTTTGAACTTCTGCTCCTCCTGCCTCAGACTCCTCAGCTGCTGGGAATACAAACGTGCACCACCATGCCTGGCCAATATTTTAAAGGATACATTTCATACATTACAAAAATTCTGATATCCAGATATAAGATGGCTTTTTTTTTTTCGGTACCCAGGGTTGATCCAGGGGTGCTTAACCTCTGAGCCACATCTCTAGTCCTTTTTATATTTTATTTTGAGACAGGGTCTCATTAAGTTGCTCAGGGCATTGTTAAGTTGCTGAGGCTGGCTTTGAACTCGTGATCCTGCTGCCTCTGCCTCCTGGGTTGTTGCCCAGACATATATGATAGCTTTTAAACAACTTAGAGTTAAAACTGCTCCGCATAATCTACTATCCATCTGCTACACTACCGACATTCAGTTACAGTTACTTGGGAACATGAGTGAAGTGGTTTGAAGTATGGCTGTAACATACCTAAGGAACATTTCCCATATTTTACATGCTTATTACTTTTCCATGTAAAGGTCTCCTTAATTTCTTCTTCTCTTTCCTGGCTGACTGAGCACCGACCTCACTGAGCCCCACGGGGGACATCCCTCCATTCCTCTGATCCCAGACAAGCCAGAGGATCTTTTTTTTTTTTTTTTTTGTTTAAAGAGAGAAGGACAGTGAGAGAGAGACAGAGAGAATCAATTTTTATTGAGTTTTTCACGTGGCTTTCGTTGCTCTGATACTTAGTTGTGTATGTGGGTGCTGGGGTTTGAACCTGTGTACTTTCGCATGCCGGGCAAGCGCCGTAACCACTGAGCCACCACTCCAGCCCCCAAGCCAGAGGATCTTTGCCATCTTGCCAGATGTGGTGATGCATACCTGTAACCCCAGTGATTTGCGAGACTGAGGCAGGAGGATCATAAGTTCAAAGCCAGCCTCAGCAACTTAGCAAGATCCTGTCTCAAAATAAAAACGAAAAGAAAGTGCTTTGGTTGTGTCTCAGTGGTTAAGCACATCTGGATTTAATCCCCAATACCCAGTAAAATCTGACCATTTTACTTCTTGTTTAAAACTCTGACGCTTATTCATCTTTCTCTCTCTCTCTTTTTTAAGAGAGAGGGACAGTGAGAGAGAGAAAGAATCTTTTATGTAGTTTTTCACGTGGCTTTTGTTGCTCTGAGACTCAGATGTGTTTGGGGCGCTGAGGTTTGAACTCTCGAAGTCCCGCATGCAGTGCAAGCGCCATAACCGCTGAGCCACCGCTCCAGCCCCTGCTTCTCGTATCTCTTAACAAGAAGATAGAGCATCTTAACAAGCTCTATGAGCAAGGTACTACGTGATCTTTTCTGGTCTTCAGCCTTATCTGAATCATGTTCCCTCCTACTCTGATGGCAACTGCGACGGTCTTTTTAGTTCTACAGTAATGTAGCGATTGCGGTTTCCGAAGATCACCCAGCAATATTTGCTTTCTACATGCCATTTTTTTTTAAGCCAGGGTCTTGCTATGCTACCCAGGTTGGCCTCATACTCTGGGGCCCAAGTGATCCTCCTGCCTCAGCCTCCCAAGTATCTGGGACTGTAGGCGTATGCCACTGTGCCTGGCCCATGTGTCATCCTTGATCTTTGCCACTGACCTGTCAGAGGCAGAGCTAATTTTTCTACCCATGGATCTAGGCAGGCTTATCTCTCGTGCAGCCCATAATTCAGTGGATTTTATTCTCTGTGATGTCCAAGGCTACGTCAACCAAGGCAATATGGCTGTTAGATGGCTGAAATATTTCCTCTCAAAGACTTCAGCCACCCTGTAAACAACCTGACACCACCGAAGCCAGCGTACTGTGTGAGGAAGCTCAAATTAGCTCATACAGAGAGGACGTGGGTGTATCCTGCTTTAGTTTGGTGCCTATTGCTGAAACTAAACACCTGAGACTGGGTGATTTACAAAGAGAAGAGGATGGAGCTGGGCACATGCACAGGAATGTGATTCTAGCTGCACCAGATGCCCAGGCAGGAGGATCCCAAGTTCAAGAGTAGCCTGATGACTTCGCTAAATTAAAAATATAAAGGCCTTGGGATGTATTTCAGTGGTAGAACATGATTCCTGGGATCAATTAAAAAAAAAAAAGAGGTTTATTTTCACTCCCAGGCTGGGAAGTCAGTAGCAGACACCAGCATCTGCTCGGGCTCTGGTTAGAAACTCGTGTGGCTTCAACACAGCGAGGAAATGGAAGGGCAAGTGGTTCATGAGAAACTGGGAGAATGCAAGGGGTGACTTGCTTTATGACAACTGGCTCTCTCAGGAGCTAATACCACCCCACAGACACAGACTCACTCATGGAGTATGGCAGTGAAGCCATCCTAAGGGCTCCTCTCCATGACCACCTCCCACTGGGCCGTGCCTCCCAACGCTGCCCTTATCGAAAATCAAATTTCAACATGACTTTCAGAGGGGACAAACTGTTTTCATAGTGTAGCAGGCCCTGAGGCCACATAAAGAGATGTCCAGCCAGCTCTCCATTCCCCAGTGTTCCAGCTCCTGGTCCATCTGACTGTAACCATAGTTTAACACCAAGTTGGAACCTGCAAACCAAGCCTTTACCAAATTCACGGCCGGCCGAACCCATAGAGAAGGAGAGGTAGTAGAATGATTGCTATTCCTTTAAGCCACTGTTTGGGAGTGATTTGTGTTGTAGCAATTTCATTAATTCATCTATTTAGGTACAAGGGGTTGAACCCAGTGCTGCTGAACCAGTGAGCCACATGCCCAGTCCTTATGTGTTATAGCAGTTTGACTCAGCGCCTGGGCTACATGCTGACCCTCCACAGGGCTGTGTGCCTGCTTCTTCCTGCTTGGAACACTTTCTCTACCCCTTCTGCCTGGCTACCACTTGCTTATCCTTCAGAGATTTGCCAAAGCTGCAATGCTTCCCCCAACCTCTGTGTGGCTTGGATGTGAGGGGTCCCCCAGAAGCTCCTGCGAGCAACAATGTAACAAAGTCCAGAGGTGAAGTGACTGGATTATGAGTTGGAACCTAAACAGCCAGCTAATCCACACATATGTATTAGCTGGGGGCAAGCTAGATGGGCGGAGCCGCTGGAGGAGGTGGGTCCCTGGTGCATGCTTTTGGGTTGTTATCTTGTCCCTGGTGAGCAGAGCCTCTCTGCTTCCTGGCTGCCACACCCTGAGCTGCTTTCCTCTGCCAGGCCCTTCCTCCATGATCTTCTGCCTCATCTTGGGGGGTCTGCTGTCTACGGACTCAGACCTCTCAAACTGTGAGCCAAAATGAACTTTTCCTGTTCTAATTGTTGTCAGATATTTTGGTCATGGCAACAAAAAAAGGTGACTAAAAAACCCCAACGTTAGGATTTCCACATACTGAATGCCACTTGGAGCTTATCTGATCAGGGCCAATGAGGTGCTCTACACCTGCCCTGGGTTCACACATTTACACGGTAGGGGCAGGCCGTGCAAGAGCAAATGTCAGCAGGAACAGGAAAATAACGTGAATGAGACATGGGCCAGGGATTGTGACGAAATGGAATGAAGAGAACCCGCCCCACCTACAGGGTGCAGCCACCTCCCAGCAGGCTCTGTACAACCCAACCTACCTCATTGGTAGAGGGTGATAGCAAACCAGATTATTACGTGCTGTAATGATAGCAAATAATTTAAACTAAAAGCAGACAAAGGAGGACCTCCCAGAGAAATTGAAGAAGCAATACTCCTTGTTTTGAGAACTACCGTGAATTTTCATTTTCTGTAACTAAGGAATTGTGTTTGACCCAGGGACAGGCTATCCATGGGGCTCCTGAGGTTCAGCTTATTTTTCCCTACTTGGACTAGAGGCTGTGATTCAAGTTCTTTTCCAAGGTGCAGACTTCTCAATTGTTGCCAAGTAATTCAGGGATCATTTACTTTTCTTTCCTTGGGAAGAAGATGGAAATAAAAAATAGTTACTATAAAGTTTATCAGAATAAATTTGCATTCCTTCCCAAAGATAAACTAGATATATTCATAAGAAGGAATGGGAACAGGCAAAGCTCATAAAAGGCCAGGAGACGTTGATTTTTATCTAAAAATTAACTTTCTTGTTAGTTAATGTTTTCATTAAAAAACGAAAAAGTGATTTTCCCCCATCCCCCTCAATGTATGGAATCACCTTTGAAGAGATTGTCTGATTGTGCCCACGACCCAATTTTAGTTTTGGGAGACCTTTATGTATGGAAGTTAAGTTTGAAAAAACAAACAAACAAAACCCCCCCACTTTCAGCAGAGGACTGAACTGTTTAACAGAATTTGCTTAGTACTGTCTTGGATGGGCACTACAGGAACTGGGTGTGACCTTGGACTGTTTGGGGTGTCCTGAAATTTTTTGTCATTGCATTTTACACGAAGTAAAGTAAGGAGGTCGGGGTCAGAGAAAGAAGTCCTCCACGGCTTAGACAGGCTTCAGAAGCAATTTTTTTTTTTGGAGGGCTTCAGCCACAGCATCTCATGCTGTGAACTTATGCAAAGCCAAATTGAGCAACAGCTTGAGAGGGACCCAGGGCCTTGCACGTGGCGAGCATGCGCTCCAGCTTCCGCGGGGAAGAACAGAACCCAGGTGAGCCGGAGGAGCGGGCGACCCGCAGTTTCCTGGACCTCTCCATCCGTGCATCTTTCTAGAGCTCCCCGCAAAAGGGCTGCTAAACCCGCTGAGGCTATCGAGCGCCGGCGACAGCAGTGGCGATCCCCACTCCCTCCTTTTGCCTCACTGTAGCAGGCACTGATTTTATTTATTTTGTTCTCCCCGCTGGAACGGAAGCTCCACGAGGGCAGGCATTTTTGTTAACCTCAGTTCTTGGGGCAGTGCCGTCCTTACACGTAACAGGCGTTTAATAAACATGGATTGAGAGGAGAGAAGGAAACTGGAAGTGGGAGGAAGCGAGGGAGGCCTGCTGTCCAGGCTGCCGTCCAGGCCGCACGTCGGGTCCCGCCCGCAGCTGTAGACTCCCAGCGTGACTACAACTCCCGGCAGGCCTCGCGACCCGCCCCCTCCACCGCGGCTCCCGGCGTGCCTTGCGAGCGCAGGCTCCGCGCGGCGCCCGCCGGGACTTGTGGTCCGGGGCGCGGGCGGGGGGGGGTGGGGCCGGGCATGGAGGCGGGCGGGGGCCGGGGGCGTGCGCCGGCCCCTCCCCCGTCACTTCCTGCCGGGCTGCGGGCGCCGGAGCGGCTCTTCAGCGTTTGCGCCGGCGGCTGCCGCGTCTCTTTCGGCTCCCCCTTCCTTTGACCCCCCGGCCCGGCGGCGCCCGCCTCCTCCGCGGCCACTCCGCCTCTTCCCTCCCTCTGTCCCTTCCTCCTCTCCCTTCTTCCTTCCTCCTTCCCCTCTTCGCCGCCGCCGCCCAGGACCGCGGGCCGGGGGAAGACCTCCGGGCAGCAGCCAGGTGAGGCGGCCGGGCCGGGCTGGGCCTGGCGTGGCCCGCGCGGGCGCCGCGGCCGCGGGGCGGTGGGCGGCGGGTGGGCTAGGCCTCGGCGGGTCCGCGCGCCCGGCCTCTTCCCGCAGGCGCGTCCCCGCCCGCGGGGCCTTCCCGGAGGAGGCGGGTCCTCCCGCGCCCCCCGCCCGGGGTGCCGTCGTCCCCGCAGCCCTGGCGAGGGCCAGAAACAGGTGCTGCGGCCGCCTCTGCTCCCGCCGCGGAGCGCGCCGGGTGCCGAAGTTAGTCCCGGGTGCGGTCCGCGGGAGCCGGAGCTGGATCTCCCCGGGCCGGGCGGGCCGCGCAGGGGTGCGGATGCGGGTCGGCCCCGTGGGCAGGCCACGTACAACTCTTTGTGTGTTGTTGGGAAAGGGGCCGCGGGTCCCTGCCTGCTGGGCGGCGGAGCTTGGAGTGCCGGACCCCGCGCGGGTCGCGAGCAGCCGCCTGCAGAAGCTGCTGAGGGGCCGCGTGCACCGGAGCTGACCTGCCTACCTGTTCGGGTTTCCCGGAGGCGGCAGCGCCCCGCCTGCCCACCGCCCGGGCTCGGGGTGCTGCCTCCTCCTGAAAGGGGTTCTCGCTGGCTTGGGACGCTGCGAAAGCCGGGTGCTGGTGTTGCGTCTCCTCCGCTCAGCTCCCCAGCTGGAGCACCCTGCCCCTGTTTCCTCCGTCACCCAGGTTCTTGGCAGTCCACTTCTGGGAAAGTTGCACGCAGACGCTTCTTGGAGTTCCGCAGACCTCTGTGGAGCCCTTCTGTGTCCGGCTCCGGAGGTGGAAAGATGGCCCTTCCTGCCCCGGTACCTAATTTCTCACTCTTTGAGCCGCGACTTGGCTTTGATTCCTGCTTTGATCTCCTCCGTCCCCGTTGGCAGACTTTCCTTTGAAGCCCTTGCCCCGTCTCCCCGTCGCAGTATTGCTGGTTCGCAAGTTTTCCTCCGTTCCGGCAGGGATTGGCGTTCGTTCGTTTTGCCACCGTTGTTGGAGACTTTTTTAAGGTTACTCTTCCCTTCTGCGTGTGGCCTTAACTGTTGAGAGGGTGGTGGAAAGAGACGAGCCCAAGTTTTGTTTGATTTTGGCCTTTAAGGAATCGGTGCTTCCCAAGCGTAGGTTACATTGTTACTTGTTGAAGTAAAAAGTAAAAGTCCAGTTGGAGCGTAGAGGGAGGAGTTTGGCCATCCTAGTGACAGGTGGGCTTTTCTGGTGCTCACAGTCGCATGGGTGCACCCATCTTTAAGCAAACGCAACTCGTAGATGTTCAGATTTATGAAAGCTAAAAAACTGTGTGTTTGCTCTGCCAAGTGATTCTCCTGTTTGTTAGGATTGTTTTAGGCAGTAAATTTCCTTCATGAACCGAGGTCGGTTTTACACCCATCTCAGTGATATAGTGTCTTTTCTTTTTCTTTGTGTGTGTGTGTGTGTGTGAGAGAGAGAGAGAGAGAGAGAGAGAGAGAGAGAGACATTTTCTGAGAGTCAGGAAATAGTTTCTAGTCTAAAATCTTTGTTTGACTGACTCCCCCTGCCCCCATTTCATTACTGGGAATTGAACCCAGGGATGCTGAACTATACCCAAAATCTTTTTTTTTTTTCCCCATTTTTAAAATTTTTCTTCATTTTGAGACAGAGTCCTGCTAAGTTTCCCAGACTGACTCTGAACTTGCTTCAGCATCTGACTGGCTGAAGTTACAGGTGTGTGTTACCTCTCTTGGCTTGAATGTTTTTTTTTTTTTTTTTAAAGAGAGAGTCAATTTTTTAATTTGTTTTTTCATCTGATTTTTATTTTCCCAACACTTAATTGTGTACGTGATGCTGGGGTTCAAACCCAGGTCCTCACACATGCCAGGTGCAAGTGGTCTATTACTGAACTATGGCTTTTTTTGTTTTTTTTTTTTCTTTTTATAACAGAGAGAGGGACAGTGAGAGAGAAAGAGAGTGTCGATTTTATTTAATTTTTCACGTGCCTTTCATTTGCTCCAGCTTTGTTGTGTATGTGGTGCTGGGGTTCAAACCTGGGTCCTCCTGCTTGCCAGGCAAGTGCCGTAACTGCTGAGCCACCCCTCTAGCCCCTGGAAGTGGTACTTTTAAATTGCAGTGTATAACTTCAAGGTTTTAAAAAATTTTTTTATTATAGAAAATATAGACAAGTCAAATAGAATGGAGGACTCAGTGTATATTGGTCACTCAACATTGATAATTATTAACTCATGGCCAGTGAGTGAGTCTTTGTTTCCTGTTGTGTTCCTTCCTTCAGACTATTCTTTTGAAAGGTTAAAAATGTCATATTAGTGGGCTGGAGCGGTGGCTCAGGGGTTTTGGCACTTGCCTGGCAAGCACAAGGACCCGGGTTCAAACCCCAGCACCACGTACACAACTAAGCAACTAAGGCCATGTGAAAAAACTAAATAAAGTTGTTTCTTTAAAAAAAAAAAAAAGTCATATTACTATATTAACGATTTTGACTTTTCCCAGATTACCCCAGGCTGTTAACCTTTCACAAGTTCACTTTTTTGTTGGAATTCTCATCTCAGCTTATTTGTGATTACTGTGGAGCAGGGAAAGCAGTGGAGTCAGCTCTTGGTTCAGCGCTCCCCTCCTCACAGTCTGACCCAGAATTTGGCCTTGCTATTTGTATACAAAAGCAATTCATGACGAATTGAAAAGCAATCAAGTAGATTTCCCCAATTCTGTTTTGGTGGCGACCTAGCTATTAAACCATTTTACAAGGAGAATAGCCTTGTGGCACAGTTAAACTCCAGCTAAGAATTTGTAATGAAGACTTGTAGCGTTTCTTTGTAGTAGTTTTGTATTGCTTTTACTTCAGGTTAAGTGTTTAGCAAAGGATACTTGATTTAAAATTCTTCTGTTGTAGAACTGTTTTCCAGAGATTCCCATCTGCTTTATTTACAAACAAGTGTAGTAAGCATAGATGATCCTTAATTTTTATGAATAGTATGACATCACGGCATGAGTATGTATATTTTCTTGTCTGAGAAGAGATAACCCCCCCTTTTTTTTTTGAAAGAGGGGACAGTGAGAATAGAGAGAGAGAGAGAGAAGCAATTTTATTTAGTTTTTCATATGATTTTCATGCTTCAGACACTTCATTGTGCACGTGGTGGTGGGGTTTGAACTCGCGTACTTGCGCACGCCATAACGGCCAAGTCACCGCTCCAGCCCCCATTTTTTTTTCTTTTTCTTTTTCTTTCTTTTTTTAAGAGAGAGGGACAGTGAGAGAGAATCAATTTTATTTCATTTTTCATGTGGCTTCTTTCATTACTCCGACACTTTGTTGTGTGCGTGGTGCTGGGGTTTGAACCCGCATCCTCACACCTGCCAGGCAAGCACCGTAACCACTGAGCCACTGCTCCAGCCCCAAGAGATACCTTTTAGAATTGTAGTGGACAGAAATTTATGAATGTTTACCGTGGTTAATTTTCAAATTTCTGATCATGAAAAATTCCCAACATTTTGATCTGTAACGCTATTTTGTTCCTGTGGGTTTACTTTTGAGCTTAATCAGGTACAGTGGAAAATGTTAAACATTATGTTTTAGTTGTTTCAACCCGGGAGGTGGGGAGGAATATGACTCTTAACATTAATTGAGGAAAAAAGCCCCAGTTTAATATCCAGAAAGGACATAAACCATTTTAAAAACTGCTTAAGCTTAGGCTTAAAGTAAAACTTTT
>PVKS010031610.1:0-23284 GCA_004027875.1 Aplodontia rufa | reverse complement strand
TCAGTCTGTGGACAGGATGAGTGAGTGTGTGTGTGCGGATGTGGCCATAAATCAAACCAGGGCCCAGGACTAGGACAGTCTGGTGGGGATCTGCCTAGGCAGCTCTTCCTGAGGGAGCTCAGGCTTGCCACGACAGTCACGACAGCCATGAAAGCCACAGTAGGTATGACAGTCGTGATCCCCAAGGGACCTCAGCACACGGGAAAACCCTGTGACAGACAGTATAGATCAAGTCCAGCCCGTTGCTGCTGCTTCTTCTGGCTGAGGGAACTAACAATGTCCCCAAGAGGCCATCAGTCTAATTTCCTACTGTCGCCAAGTGGGTATTTTTCCTTTCACTATTTCCACCTAGGGAAAGGCTACATTTCCTTCAGTGATCTGCCTGGCTCTGAGGAAATGCCTTGGAAGTGAGGATTTGCCCACCTCATCTATGCAACAGCCAAGAGTCTGGCTACGTCCTGGGCACTGTGGGAAACCAGGGGAAGGTGACAAGGACAGATGAAGCCATCCAGGTCCCGTTCTAGGGGCTCAATGGCCTCACCTGGGTGCTGTCAGAGGGAGTATGAAGGAGGAAGAACTCCTTGACAGTTCTTTGTTTTCCACGGAAGCCAGCAGGAGGGGGAGATGTGGTAAGGCCAACACTTGGGACATGAAATGGCAGTTTTGACAAGACTGTAGGGCATCAGATGTCAGATACGAAAGTGAGCATGAAGCAGACATCCTAAAAGATTTGCTCAAGCTAGTGGCAGCATGGGTCACCTGTATTTTGAAAAAGCTCTTCAGGTAATTCTGATATAATGACTCTCTCTCTCTCTCTCCGTGTGTTTCTCTTTCTCTGTCTTCCTGTACTGGAGATTGAACCCAGAGGCACTTAACCACTGAGCCACATCTCCAGCCATGTTTTATATTTCATTTTGAGACAGGGTAATGCTCAGTTGCTTAGGGCCTCACTAACTTGTTGAGGCTGGCTTTGAATTTGAAATCCTCCTGCCTCAGCCCCCTGAGCCACTAGGATTACAGGTGTGTGCCACCACACCCAGTGACACATGCCCTTTTAACATTGTCCTCCCTTGAACAACACCTTAGTCATAATCACCTAATGTCAAGAAAAGAGTGGATGACCTCTCACATGCTGGAAGGCAGTCGAGTATCTCCCCTTTCTGCAGCCTTCTCGTCCCCATTTCTTTTCATCAGCCTGCACAGTCCTATTTTCCAACTCCTATTAATGATTAATAATTTGTTTAGCATTAAGTGAGTTTTCCAATTTTTTTCGTTCATTTTTTTCCAGCCATTTGCTACAATTCTTCAAAAACCAACTCTGCCTTCACATAGCATCAATAGATTAATTTCCTTTATGTTTGTCCTTGATGTCGCTGAGAAAGCCCAGTGTTTCATTTGTGGCCCTTTGGTATTTCTCTTGTCTACCCAGAAGTGACATCAACTGTTCAGGCTGACACTTAGTGGGGCAACCCCATGTGCCCCTGCCCCCACCACCCAGAGCGAACTCCCCAGGGAATGTTCTTGAACTCAGGAGCAAGCCCTAGGGAGTAGATTTTCCCCCTTTTCTGCAGCAATGCCATCTACTTTTATTTATTTATTTATTTATTTATTTTTTGGTACCAGGACTGAACCCACGGGTGTTTAACCACTAGCCCTTTTTTATTTTCTTATTCTGAGACAGGGTCTTGCTAAGTTGCTTAGGGCCTCTCTAACTTGCTGAGGCTGGTTTTGAACTTGCAATCTTTCTGCTTCAGCCTACCAAGCCGCTGGGATTACAAGCTTATGCAACTGTGATGGGCAGCAATGCCATTTAAAGGGTTCATTTCTGAGCTGGAGCAGTGGCTCAGCAGTAGTGGTGCTTGCCTGGCATGAGTGACGGCGCAGTTTCCAACCCCAGCACCACGTACATAATGCAATGTCAGAGCAGCGAAAGCCACATGAAAAACTAAATAAAATTAATTCTTTCTTTCTCACTGTCCCTCTTTCTTAAAAAAAACAAAAAAGGTTCATTTCCTTCAGAATCTTAAAGTTACTATCAGTCCCGTGCACTGAGAACAGTAGGCTTTCTACATCCACTTCCAATTTGTTCTTTTGTGACAAGTTATTCTGACCATCTTCACTATGGTTCTTCCAAGACTTTTCTGTCTTTATTTTCCCCATGTACAGTGGGCTGTCTTGGGACTGGATTTTCTGATTCCCACCAATGCCCTGCAGACACCATGATCCCATGTCTTCTTGGCTGGTCTTTGTGGCAAAGTGGGTCCCAGTGATCTGCCACAGTTGTCCTGAGGTTCTGTTTCTTTATCTTGTCGTTGTTATTATTATTATTAGTTTTTTGGTGCTGGGGATGGAACCCAGGGCCTCATACATAATAAGCATGTACTCTACCACTGACCTATGTCCCTAGACCCTCTTTCCCCATCTCAAATGGTTCTTGTGGGGCTGGAGCAGTTACTCAGTGGTTGGAGCGCTTGCCTGGCATGTGCAAGGACCCTGGTTCAAACCCCAGCACCATGTACAGAGCTAAGTGTTGGAGCAACGAGGGCCACATGAAAAACTAAATAACGTTGATTCTCTCTTTCTCCAAAAAAAAAATAAAATAAAATGGATCTTGTGAAGCTAGAACCTGAAAATACCTAGGTGTGAGCACCTAGGGGCATGCCTGGCACATAAAGGGCTAAAAACATATCATTTTGGTTCATGGATACTCATTTCCAACTGCCACAACCTTCATCTTCTTGCTTGAGGGCTTTCTTAGGCCACCAGAGCCCTCTCTTCCTATATGCATGGCAAGGAATAAGCGCCGAAGAATAAGTGGTCTGCAGGAGGAGCTCACAAACCAGGACTGAGGGACTCAGCATATGTAGCCAGCACCGCGCTGTCTCCAGGAGCTCCCGCGGGATTGAGCTACAGTTGCCACCAGCACCAACTTGCTTCCAATCTTCCCCTTTCCTGGCTCTCACCTCCCCACCCACCTTAATGTTTCTGGCGGTCACCTCCCCTCACACCAGCAGAACACAAATTCTTGTCTTACAGTCTGCTTTTGGGGAAAGCCTAACCAGGCCATTTCTCAAGTTGTCCCCCCAAATTCTGAGATTCCTCTCAAATTGCCTTTTGGATGACTTGTGCTTGCATCCAGCTTTTTTTTTTTGGTACCAGAGATCGAACCCAGGGACACTTAACTACTGAGCCACATACCCAGCCCTTCGTATTTTATTTTATCTTTTAAATTTTGAGACAAGATTTCCCTAAGTTGCTTAAGGCCTCACTAAGTTGTTTACGTTGGCCGTCAACTTGTGATCCTCCTTCCTCTGCTTCCCGAGTCGCTGGGATTACGGGCATGTGCCACAGTGCCCAGGTCAAATTTGACATGTATAAAATCACATTTACTCTCACCCCATCAAATCAGCCGATGCCTCTTACCTGCATCTCTAAGTAATCATGTCATTTCTCTCTAGTCACTGAAAACAAAAATACAGAAGTTTCACCTCATCCACTCACTCTTGCCAGGAAATATTTACTGAGCTCCTTTAGCGTGGGGAGGGGGGCTGCTCTTGCTGCCCCCAACCATGACTGGCTGTGTTTCATTCCCTGCCCTCCTTGCTGCATGTGCAGGCCACTCGCCCCCTTGCTACTGATGTCTTCCAGAAGAGACTTCTTCTGACCTTTTATTACTTCTGGTCTTTTCTTAAAGCCCATCCATGATTCCCAGCTGGCTGATGGACAATGTTGGAGACCCTTAGCAGGACAGGGAAGGCCTCTGTACCTCCCCAGTCTCAGTGTGTATGTATGTATATATATATGTGGTGTGATCCACCAAAAATATATATATATATATACACACACACACATATATATATTTATTTATATCTTTGTATGCTTTTTGCATATATATATAGTTGTGATCCTCCTGCCTCTGCCTCCCAAGCTGCTGGGATTGCAGGTGTTTGCCGCTGTGTCTGGCTCCCAGTCTCAGCATTAATGCCCTGGCCTCACCCAATTGCTCCAGCCCTCTCTGCTCCTAGACTCATTGGAGCTTCCCATGGCTGCGTTTTTGCTCGCATTAAATTCTACCCACACCCTCAGGTTCGGATCAAATGCTGTTTCCTTCATTGAAGCTCTGTTTTTGCTGGGAAAGAAGCCCTCCTGTGATTCCTGTAGCAGGATTTGAAGCACTTCTGCACCTTCTATTTAATAAAGCACTACGTCAGGGCTGGAGCGGTAGCTCTGCAATTATGGCACTTGCCCGGCATGTGCAAGGACGCGGGTTGGAACCCCAGCACCACGTCCACAATGAAATGTCAGAACCATGAAACCCACATAAAAAAGCTAAATAAAATTGATTCTCTCTTTCACTGTCTCTCTCTCTTAAAAAAAAAGATTAAAAAAAATAGAGCACTATGTTCTGAGTGCCATTACCTGGTGGGCATACCATGATGAACAAACTAAGCGTGGTCCCTGCCATCCCGCAGCTCTCAGTACAGGCTGTCCTCGATTTCGATGGTTTAGCATCCCAACCAAGCCACTGAAGGCTGAAAGCATTGTAAGTTGAAAATGCATTTGATAACCTAACCTACTGAGCATCCTAGCTTCACCTCGCCTACCTTACATGTGCTTAGAGCACTTTAGTCTACAGTTGGACAAAATCATCTAACAGGGGACCTTATTTATAATGAAGTGCTGAATATCTCATGTAATTTATTGAATTCGGCACATGGTAGAGGCTGAGTTGCATCCCTTTGTGATTGCATGGCTGACTGGACATTGTGCCTGGTTACAGTTGTCCAGTAGCCCAAGTGTCACACTGTATATCACCAGGCTGGCAAAAGATCCAAACTCAAAATTTGAAGTCTGACTTCCACTGAATGCTATTGGTCTGAACCAGTGTAAAATAAAAAAAAAATACTAAGTTGAATCATTCTAAGTTGAGGACTATCTGTATTATGAGGGAGGAGACAGAAATCCAAACACTGCAGGGGTGTAAAATTACAAACTGTGTTAGGGAATATTAACATTGTGAGGGACAGACAGGATGTTATCAGAAAGCCAAATGAGAGGGCATTTAGATGGGAGGTAGTGTACATTTGGATGAGGTCCTCCTGAGACATGAATCATTAGTAGGAATTAGATAGAATAAGGATTAAAAACCAGTCCAGGTAGAATGAGTCTCTCATGGGAAGAATATAAACGTTTGAAACACTAACAAAGGCCAGTAGGACGAAAATTTGGTGAACAAAAAGATAACATAAAGAGAGATAGGGCTAAAATAGTCCTCAAAGGCCAGATTACTTGGGGTTTTAGAGGCTGCACTAGTCAGATTTCTGCTGTGATAATGCTGCTTAACAAATATCCCCAAGATCAAAATGACTTGAAACAGCAAGAATTTATTTCCCACTTATAGGTCTTGCAGATGCCTGTAGTTCAGTGGGCTGCAGCTTCAGCTCTAGAGGCCAAGAGTGGGTACCTGGCTTTGGATTTGGCTCAAGGACAATTTCACATTTCACATTTACCTCATTCTGGGACCAGCCTGAAGGAGAAAGAGCTACCTGGGCCAAGTTCTTCCTGTGACTGAGGGTTAAGTCAAGAGGGCAACTGGTAAAACGCTTCTTAAGGTGTTTGCCCATGTTCTGCTGGTCAAAGCCAGTAATAATGCCAAACTCTGAGTGATACAAAGATCAAGGAAATATTATCTGTGTAGCCAGATGGCAAAGGGCATGAGGATGTGAATAACTGGGGACAATAATCCAATTCATCAGATGGGCCATGTTAAGGATTTTGCTTTTTATTCTAACATCAATTGGAAATTTTTGTATCATTCTTCCTTCCTTTTTGAACTTTTTCTTTCTAGTTTTAATTATTTAACTAACAGCAGAGTACATTTTCACTATAAATTACTCAAGCTACATGAATGAGTCTCTGTTGTTATTCCTACTGGCCCTCAATCAGAGTCCCTTTTCCAGAAATGACCATTGTTAATTTCTTGGATACTTCTGTTCTAAGATTTAAAAAATGCATCTCCACACACATGTATAGAAATACAGAATTTTTGTGACTATATTTTAATATGAATAATATTATATAGAATATATTGTGTTGTAGAAGCCTTGGATTCAATTTCTTTCTTTCTTTCTTTTGAATCAGTTTTATATATTTTCCAATCTGGTTTCTGTTTTTTGGACACTTAGTTGTGTGTGTGGTGCTGGGGCTCAAATCTGGGTCCTTTCACATGCCAGGCAAGTGCTCTACTGCTGAGCCACCTCTCCAGCCCAAGATTTGATTTCTTAACAAATAATTTATTGAGCTCCAAGTCAACATCTGGGAAAGTCGTGCCATAAAGTTTTCAGTGCTAAGGGTTTCTAAAAGTCTTACTTTGGCCTTGATTGGAAGGCGTGATTGGATTTGCAATTAACAAGCCCCATATGGCCACAATAATATTTTCAGTCCCACATACTCTTTCAGAACTTTGATAGTTGCCTTTTGAGAGATATGTCCTCTCCCCTTGAACTTGGATAGATCTGTGAAATTGCCTTGGTTAATGCAGTATGGCAGATGCTATGTAACTCATGAGACTGGGCCATAAAAAGCAATATCGCATCCAGTAGGCTCTCTCTGGGGATGCTCATACTTGGGAACCGGCTACCATGCTGTAAGGAAGCCTGGGCTACTTGCAGATGCTGGTGGTCCAAGGAATTGAGGTCCCTGGTTGTCAGTTTGGCAGAGCTTCCAGCGACCTACCAGTCCCAACTTGCCAGCTGTGTCTGAGCCATCTGGAAGGTGAATCCTTCTGTCCGCAGTTGAACCTCCCCAGATGATGCTGTGTGCTACAGAGACAAATCCTCCCTGTTTCCACATGCCCTAAGGCTAATTCACGAGCAAAGTTAGTGTTTGTCATTATTTGAAGCCTCTAAGTTTAGGGGTAGCTTATTGTGCAGTGAGCAATGCCTGGAACACTTACTAATTGGGACCAGAATTCCAGGTGGAAGAGGAAGCTGTGGCAAGTCTGAGTCACTATGCTATGAATTCAGGAGTCCCTGGATTTTCTCTGGGGAGAGCTCCATGCCCCAAGCCTAGGGCTGGGCTTAATCTGTGACATTGGGTGACCTCAGCACAGCAAGCCTGACTTGTAGGGTATAAGAAATATGACATGCATTCTCTATCCTAAAGGAGTTTGTAATGTTGGGTCAATAAGGCTTGCAAATTCCAAGTTTAGGGAATGTCTCCAGGCACCAGGTTCTGTAGGTCAGCTGCTGGTGAACGCAGAATTTCAGAGACAGGAGTGTTGGCTGTTGGTCACATGATGAGGTGACAATGGCAGCCACCAAAAGTTGGGGGGGTGCTGCTAGCTTGGGGAACGTGATGGGCTTGACTGTGAACATGCAGAGTGTGAGGAGATCAAGGAAGAGGCTGCAGTGGGTGAAGATAACGTGGAAGGAGGAGTTTGGGGTCCTGGACTCAGACTTCTGACTATGACAAACTTTTAGCGTCACTTTATCTGTTGCAGTTGTTTTTCAGTATCCATGGACCCCCACGGACCCCCATGGACATCACAATCCCTGGATGCTTAAGCGCCTCATATAAAATGGCAGAATATTCGCATATAACCTATGCACATCCTTTTGTATGCCTCACATCATCTCAGATGACTTACAATACCTAATACAAGGTAAACGCTATGGAAATAGTTGTTAGAGTGTATCGTTCAGGGAATAATGACAAGAAAAAAGTCTGTACATGTTCAGTAGAGAGGCAATTAAAAAATATTTTCAATCCACAGTTGGTTGAATCTGTAGATGTGGAGACCTCAGATAAGGAGGGCTGACTGGGCTGTCCTGCCATGGGCCTCAGCAGTGGGGGTGCCATATAAAATATAGATCACCCAATTAAAGTTGGGTTTTAGTAATGATTTTCATATAAGTATGTCCCAAATACTGTGTGGGTGGAGGCTTAAATGCCATGACTTCTTGTGACAATGTAGGTTCTGGATCAAATGACCTGACTGGGTGTGACTTTAGTAGATCTGCCATGGGTCCCAGTGGGACCTTGGGGGCACTACTGTCGTCTTATCTTTATCTATCTTTGAATCTTATATGCTTGGACTAATGTAGTCCATTTACTTTAGGGTCTGGCCTCTTTTGATCAGTATTATGATGATAGAGAGGATTCTAAGCCTCATCTGTAGAATGGAAATCACAGGACTGGAGCGGTGCCTCAGTGGTTACAGTGCTTACCTGGCATGTGTGAGGATCTGAGTTCAAACCCCAGCACCACACACACAACTAAGTGTCAAAGCAGCAACAACCAGATGAACAACTAAATAAAGTTGATTCTCTCTCTCTCCTCTCCCTCTCTCCGAAATAAATAAATAAACAAAGGAATAACAGTGGCCCTTCCCTCACTGGCAACAAGCGACAGAGTGGCAGATCTTGTTGAGTTGATGATATCACATATATAAAGTGCTTACCATGGCCATCCATGAAGCACATGTAAAGTTAAAATGAGACATTGTTTCTCTTTGCAGTGCCAAAGTGCTAGGGCCCATAGGAAACCGTTTATTAAGCAACAGACCATCTTTATGCCTTTGTGGGTGAGGCTGTGGGGGAGAGGCACGTATGGATAAAGAAGCCCCCGGCCTCATCCCCCAGGAACTGGAACCTGGTGTCCAGTCAGCAGCTGTAGAGGAATCCCACTACCCACTGCGAGCAACTCCCACAGTTAATAACATCGCAAAATGAGGGTCGTGGCTACATTCTCCCTTCCTCGGCATCTTTGCAGGCAGGTTTTTAATTTTAAGCAGGAGAAAACCCATCAGGTATTTGAGGCTCCTGGGGGGCAGCTAATGCTTCCTGTCAAATGCTCACCCTGGGGTGCTTTGTTACCCTGACACCTCCCGAACTCAGAGTCAGCCGCAAATTGCAGGACAAAATTCTTATGCTGCAAGTTTATTGCATATTCATAGAATTTAGGCCATTAGGAGACATTAGCTTTTTTTAAACTTTTTATTGAAGTATAACCTACATTCAGAGTAGTGCACATATCCTGTGTATGGCTAGAAACATTTTTATAAGCTGGATGCACTGTGTGTAAGAGCACCCAGGAGGGGACACAGAATATCGGCAGCTACCAAGGAGTCCCTGTCATGCCCTCTCGCAGGCAGTGCTTCCCCCAAGACAGGGGTCTCCATCTTATATGAAGAGTAGCTTTGTCTATGTTTGAACCTTACATAAGTGGAATAATACGATCCATCTGCTTTAGCTTCTGGCCTCTTTTGTTCAATGTTATAATGGTGAGATTTGCCCATCTTGTTGAATACAGGTATAGATTGTTTATTCTCGTTGGTATGTACTTTTCCATGTATGATGAATCCTCCATTTATTTACCCATCTGTTGATGGTCCATGAGCTTTGGGGTAGGTTAACTTTGTTGTGGACATTTTAGAACATGCCTTTTGGGGATGCATATAATTCTTTTCTTTGGGGATGTATCTAGGGCTGAAGCAAAGGGAAGATATATGTTCAGCTTTGTTGGATAAGGCCAAATGGTTTTCCATAGCACCAACTTTTCATTCCTGAGGCTCAGTTTATTAAAAAAAAGGAAAAATATAGTTAAACATTTATATATATATATAAGCTTTTTTTTTGCATCTTAAGAGATTAATGTAAAAGTGGATCAAGAAAGGTAATTTTCAACTTTAACCTGCGTGGTGAAATGTTTGGAAGTACTTTTTTTTCTTTTCTCTCTCTTTTTTTTTTTTTTACAGAGAAACAACTTTATTTAGTTTTTCACATGGCCTTAGTTGCTCCAATAATTAGTTGTGTACGTGGTGCTGGGGTTTGAACCTGGGTCCTCGTGCTTGCCAGGCAAGCGCTGAAACTGCTGAGCCAGCACTCCAGCCCCTAGTACTTTTTTTTTCTAAAGAGAGAGGGACATTGGGCTGGAGCGGTGGCTCAGTGGTTGTGGCGCTTGCCTGGTAATCACAAGGACTCGAGTTCAAACCCCAGCACCATGTACACAACAAGGTGTCTGAAGAATGAAAGTCACATGAAAAACTAAATAAATATTGCCTCTCTCTCTCTCTCTCCTCTTTCTTAAAAAAAAAGAGAGAAGGACAGTGAGAGAGAGAGAGAGAGAGAATCAATTTTATTTTAGTTTTCAATGTGACTTTTGTTCAATTTTATATAGTTTTCCATGTGGCTTTTGTTTTTCCAACACTTCGTTGTGTATGTGGTGCTGGGGTTTGAACCTGCATCCTTGTGCATGCCAGGCAAGTGCCATAAACACTGAGCCACTGCTCCAGCCCCTGGAAATATTTTTAAAAAGGGACCTGTTCTCTCTACTCTGTTGGCTTCTTCTATCAGAACCTTATGGTTCATCCTTATGGAAACAGGTTCCTAAAATACAGATTTAATAGTGTCTTAGTGCACTTTCCATTGCCGTAACAGAAAACCTGAGGCTGGGTGACTTGTAAAGGAAAGAGGTTTGTTTGGGGTCACACTTCTGGAAGCCTGTTACTAGCATCTGCTTGGTGCTGATAAGAGTTTCAACTTGCCTCAAGTCATTACAGAGAGCAGGACAAGTGAGTGAGTGCAGAAGAGAGAAAAGAAGGCTGAACTGCAGGGATAGCTAACCCAGCCTTGTAAGAAAGGGGTTCATCCTTCCTTGAGGCTCCACCCCCATTACCTAAATACCTACCAGTAAGCCCCACCTCCTGACGCTGCACATTGAGGACTAAACCTTAACCTGAGTTTGGTGGACACAAATCATGTTTGAATCTTAGTAACAGTATACACAAACCTCCTAGGGAACTTGCTAAAAATGTGGGGTTTTTTTTGTTTTTTTGAAGAGAAAGAGTGAGTGAAAGGAAAAGAGACAATAAATTTTATTTATTTCTTCATCAGGCCTTTATTTCCCCAACACTTACTTGTGTATGTGGTGCTGGGGTTTGAATCAGGGTCCTCGCTCATGCCAGGCAAGCGCTCCTACCACTGAGTCACCACTCCAGCCCCTAAAAATGTAGATTCTGATTCAATAGGTTAGGATATAACTTGAGATCAGCACAAGCTGCCAGGGATGCTTAAGTTGCTGATCCAAGGATCATACTTCAAGTAGCAGGGACCACTCATTGGAAGTCATCATCAGACTGTTGGTGGTCACATTGTCTCACCTCACCTAGTCCCCCTGCCTTATAAGCATGGATTGGGCATCCACCAGCCAGCACTGGGGGCAGAAATGGGGGAAGCCTTACACAGTACCGTAGCAATGTGGCAAAAAAGCAGCAGAAACAGGTTGGAGCGCTTGCCTGGCATGTGTGAGGACCCAAGTTCAAACCCCAGCACCACATACACAACTGAGTGTCAGAGCAACAGAAGCCAGATGGAAAAATAAATAAAATTAAATCCCCCCCTCTCTGTCTCCTTCTCTGAAAGAAAGAAAGAAGAAAGAAAGAAAGAGAAAGAAAGAAAGAAAGAAAGAAAGAAAGAAAGAAAGAAAGAAAGAAAGAAAGAAAGAAAGAAACAGAAACCTTGGGCTTTGGAATCTAAGAACAATGTGATGTCCTGGCTTACGTTTCCTAGTCGTTTGACCTTAGGCAGGATACCCAATCTTCCTGAGCTTTAGTTTCTTCCTTTGAGAAGTGAAGTCATAGTACCTGCACTGCAGGGTGCTGTGGGAAACATCCACTGGGAGCCAAAGGCACTGGGCTGCTGATCATGGCTGGCTCTCTTTGTTCCTTATGTGATCTGAGATAATTTTTGTAAGTAGATGGGACAAAAATATATACAATAAAGCAAGCATCTGCATCTGCAAAAAGTTATGGTTTATATCAAAGAATTCACAATCCAGTAATGCAGTTCAAAACAGGGTCTTCCCATAAATATAATAATTGCCAGGCTGGGTGTGGTGGCAAACACCTGTAGTATCAGCAGCTTGGGAGGCTGAGGCAGGAGGATCACAAGTTTGAGGCCAGCCTCAGCAACTTAGTGAGGTCTTAAGCAAATTAGTGAGACCCTGTCTCAAATCATAAAAAGGGGCTAGGGATGTGGCTCAGCAGTTAAGTGCCCCCGAGTTTAATCCCTAGTGACTCCCAACCCCTGAAAAAATTGCATGCATATGCAGTGGTACACACCTATAATCCCAGCAGCTCAGGAGACTGAGGCAGTAGTTTTAGGCCAGCCTCAGTAACTTAGCAAGACCCTTTCTCAAAATTAAAAAAAAATTATAAAGGATTGGGGATGTGGCTCAGTGATTAAGTGCCTCTGGATTTAATCCTTTGTGCAAAAAATATTTTTTTTTCAGAAAGAGAGATTGTGGGGAGACAGGAGGAAGGGAGAACTGCCTTTAGAGGGAATAAGGAAAGAACTTACAGAGGGAGGGAAACTGGTTTTTTAAAGAGAGAGGGACAGTGAGAGAGAGAAAAGAGAGCACTTAGTTTTTCATGTGGCTTTTGTTGTTCTGACTCTTTGTTGTGTAGAGGGTGCTGGGTACATGGTGCTGGGGTTCAAACCCACAACCTTGCGTATGCTAGGTAAGAGTCGTAACCACCAAGCCACCGCTTCAGCCCAGGAAACTGAGTTTTGAAGGGTGAGCATCAGCCTGCTGGGTAGATAAGACTGAGGGAAGGTGAGGGAGGTGGAGGGATATGGGAAGGGAGCCTGTGGCTGGGAAAGGCTGGATACTGGGGTGGGAGAGCAGGCAGGGGCCCTAACTTGGAAGGCTGTGACTACTCTACCAAGAAGCTGACATTGGCACCCCAGCAAAACTGTCAAGAAGGTTATGGGCCCCCAGTCCCTCTGACCCTCCTTAGCACCTCCTAAGACAGGGGATGCATGGTGGGGGAGGGGTGGCTAGAGAAGGCTCCTTGGGGGCTCCTTATGTTCCTGAGTTTGACACAGTGGAACCCTTTGCTCCTCTGGAACCCTAGCTAAGGGTGGGCGGGCTGGCCCTGGGAGTGACGGGTGGAGGCTCAATCCAAACTTGGCCTCCACTAGCCCTTTACTCACCCACCAGTCCCTCAACATACTTTTCAGAACCACAACCTTGTGGATCCTCCCTCTTCATTTGAATAGGTGGTACCCAGAAGGTGGATGGGGAGGTCAGAGAGAGAGAGAGAGAGAGTTACCACGACCCAGGGTCTGCTCTGTCTGGGGCCAGCCTCATGGATAGGGAATCTTCTTAGGCCATGCCTGAGAAGGCACCCCCATGTTGAAGGAGGAGGCATCAGAGCCAGAGACTGGCTGGACACTGCCCACACTGCAAGGGATTGCAGGGCTGGGTCCATGGATGGGACTGTCACCTGCAGACCTCTCTTTTCAGGACCGATGAGTGAGAGGCCCGTTCCCCCACCCAGTGCCCTTCCACTACCCAGTGGTAGTGCTCCAGGCTTCCCCCCCTCCTAATGATTTGTCCTGGCAGCAGAAATATTACAGCAATGATTTCATGTAGAATTTCATTTGCTGTTTTTTTTTAATCCCTTGAAGAAGGAGCTGAACTATTAATGGGTCTTTGAGAGATCAAAGCTCTATGTGGCAAAGAGCAAATAATAATCGTAGCTAACATTTATTGGGGACTTTGTATGTGCCAGGCACTGTCTCACCGTTGTAACAACTCTTTGAGGAAGGCGCTGTCATTCTCACGATGATACAGAGGGGCCACGCCACCACTAACAGTCACATAGCCCCAAGAGGTGACACCAAGATCGGAAGCCATGGTGGCATGGCTCTGCTGTTCTCCGCCATCTGGCTAGGGTAGAAAGAACACTGGACTGGAATCCAGGAGATGGGATAAAAGGAACTCACAAACTCCCACTTGCCCTGTGAGCTAATCAGATCCTAATAGAGGAACCGAAGGATTTCTGCAGGGCTACTGGGAGGGGACTAGTCTTGTTTAATGTCACCACTGGTAGTGCCTCCTTCTGTTAGCAGGTCATACTGAGGAGACTCTATGCCTTATCACTCTTTTACCATCTGAGCAGGTCTTTTTGTGCCTCAGTTTCCCTATGTCCTTTCTTTTTCTTTTCTTTTTTTTTAAAGAGGGGATAGTGAGAGAGAGGAAAGAGAGAGAGAATCAACTTTTATTGAGTTTTTCACATGGTTTTCGTTGCTCTGAGACTCCATTGTGTACGTGGTGCTGGGGTTTGAACCTATGTACCTGGGCAGCCAGGCAAGCACCGTAACCGCTGAGCCACCGCTCCAGCCCTGCCTATGTCCTTTCAATAAGAGGTAATGGCCACCATTTGTTGAGCATCTTCTATGTGCTGGGAGCTTTATGCAGAATATGTCTACTCCTTATAGCAACCCTGAAAGGAATATACTATTAGGTCCTTTGATAGAGGAGGAGACTGAGGCTCAGAATTTACTACTTTGGCTCAAAGTCACACTGTAAGTGATCGAGCAGATTCTAGTCCAACCTGTTTAGATGCCAAAGCCCAGGCTATCTTCTACCACCTCCAGTTCACTTCCTTAAAAAGGAAATATCTATTGTGTGCCAGTCACTTCTTGAGAAGACTCTCTTTCCTCGAAACACCCCTGAGAGATAATGATCACCATGACCTTTATTTTATAGATGGGGAACCAGGTTCAGAAAGGTTTTGTAGGTTGTTCAAAGTCACACAACTCAGTGGGGTTAGGTCTATTTTTCAAACTTGGGTCTGTCTGTCTCCAAGCTCTCCCTTCTTTCCATGTTGTTAGGCATGTGGAATGGGAATTAACTATGTCAATTTCCTAAAGATGACAACCCTGGCCATTTGTTGTCTCTCAAGGAGCAGAAAAAACGGTGGAAAGCCATCATTGAGAGAAAGTAGGTGAGACATTTGGAAAAAGCCTGTCAATTGTAAGAACCGTAAGGCTTTGGGGCAATAATCCAGCAGAGGGTGGCAGATCTGGTCCATTTGTCCATTCATTGATTCATTACCATCCACCTATCTGTCCATGCATGCATGTATCCACCTGTCTGTCATCCATCCACCCATTGGTCTGTCACCACCCATCCACTCATTCACCCCTTCGTCCTTCCATCCATCTACCCATCTATCCTTCAGAAGAGAGGCTAAGAACCCTGTGATATCCTGCTGGTCCATCTGCTTGATCAGTCTGTGTCACCTGTCCAAAATTAGACCTCAAGGGAGGGAGATGTCTCTGAGTGTGGGGGCTGATTTTGCAGGGGAGCCTCAGGCCCCATCAGTGGGGGAGGTGGTCTCCCTGGTACCTTGGCCTCCCAGGGCCAGAAGGCAGGTCTTATAGAGCACTCTAGGGCAGAGACGTTTGGTCACCTTCAGGAGTGTACCTGAGACCAGAGAACCTGGAGCCGGGAGAGGAGTAGGTGATTTGTTAAGGTAACCTTGAGACTCCACCCCTATCCTTCTGGGTCCAGGATTGACACTGGAGAGAGCTCCCACTTCATCCCTCTCACACCCATGTCTATGCAGCAGGTGGGAATTTAGGGTGGGGGTGGCAGGAGGATGGATGGTTCGGGAATCTCATTTTGCGTTTGTGTTGCTGGTTCCACTTTATTGACCAGATTTTCCCTACATTGCCGGGCCTGGGTGAGTGACTACAAAGATTGCCAAGGGCACTTTGGAAATTCATCCTTCCGAATCTACCCCAGCACTCTGTCCCCTTGAGTATGGTCCCATCCTCCACAGCACTGTGGACCTTGCAGCATGAATAGTTTAAACTCTGCTCTTCCCTTTGCCTAACCTCTTTCTATACTACTGGCCCCCGATTCCCTTTGGGAACATTCCTTGGCCCTCATAGCTTTATCTGCTCGTCAGTGAGGCCTCTGCGGTGTAATGCAGCTCAGCAAATATTTCCTGGGCCTGACTGGTGCCAGGTACCAGGCCAGAGCAGCTCCCACGCCGAGGCGACCCTGCGGTCCCTTTTGGATGTGCTCTGTTCCTCAGACCACATAAGACCCGAGGTAGGTTAGCTTGATGCTCATTTTCCAGATGAGGAAATCTAGGACTTTTCCATTTGCCCAAATTCACCTGTCCAGGGGGCCAGAGTTGAAATTTGCATTCCTGTGGATGTGATTCTGTATTTCTACCACCCTGCTCCTTTGACTTAGTTGGGCCGTAGTCTCAGTTTCCACAAATGTGAATGCGACAATTTTATTAGCAACCATTAAAGAAATGTGAGTGTCCAATGAGGGCTTTGGAAGGTGCTCCCCAGTGTTGTCTTCTTAGAATGATGACATGGGGCCTGGAAAACCGCTCTACTTTATGGAAGAGGTAACTGATCATCTGACCTTGTCGCAGCCTCAGGTGGGCCAGCCATTATGATCACTGCAGTGACCAGTGGGGACGGCCTGTCTCCCCTGCTACCGGCACCCTATCCCAGCACTCAGAATCCCTAGTTATAGCTAGTACTCTTATACTTTGACACCTCGGCATTCTGTAAGAGTGTCAGGGGGTGGGGATGGCGTTGCAGGGGGAGTCAACAGATACATCACAGAATATTAGCGGAAGCCTTTCAAGACAATCTGGTAAAAATTCAACCCCATCCTGAAAACCAAGAGGAAGCTGAGGCTCAGAGGGGAGTCAGAACTTGCCCAAGGTCACACAGCTGGTTAGCAGGAGAGCTGGGGTGACCAGGCAGCTGTTAAGACTTTTCCCTTGGGACTTAGGATTTGTTGATCAATTCACTTCTCAGCTTTTCTAGCATGAAAATGCAGGGTCCCTGGGAAAAGATACAGGGAAGGTTCATGTGGGAGGGGAAGGGGAAGGAGAGAAATGTGCAGGGCTTGAGGGGCCCAGTCGCTGGCTTTGGAGAACTATTGAACATTGAAGCTGGGGTTTCCCCAAACTGGGGGAGGTGCCCCAAACTGACCAGGCACCCCAAGGCGCCCACCTGTGGTGCCCCAGGAGTCTGTTTCATAGATGAGCTCTCTGGGTTCTTTTTTTTTTTTTTTAAAGAGAGGACAGTGAGAGAGAGAGAGATACAGAGAGAGAACCAATTTTTATTGAGTTTTTCACATGGCTTTCGTAGCTCTGACACTTAGTTGTGTATGTGGGTGCTGGGATTTGAACCCGTGTACTTGCGCATGCTGGGCAAGCGCTGTGACCATTGAGCCACCACTGCAGCCCCAGCTCTCTGGGTTCTTGAGTGCTGGCAATGGCCCAGCCCCTTATTTGACAGAGGAACACCTGAGGTGGGGTGGGGGGGGTGGTTGGGGGCTGGTTTGCCACCTAGCCCCAAAAGGAGCAGGTTCCATTGTCCATAGCAGAGGTCAGCCCTAGCCCCATCCCTTGCCTCCCGCCTCCTTTTCTCCTGTTGATTGGGGTCCTCTTTCCTCTCCACCACGGACCCCATGACAAACACACGGGGCTCAGGCCTGGAAGATCTATTAGTGCCACTCCTGTCACCGCCTGCAGAGCAGGAGGAGAGGCAGCCAAATGCTGTGCTAATTATTCTAGCTTCCAGCAGGGTCTCGGAGGTCCCAGCCATGGTAAATCTTAACTTTCATGCTATGGTGCACCGGGATGCAATTTACTTCAAAGAGAGCATCAATCCCCACTGCGGCATGTATCAGAGGAGTGTTACATAAAAGTGGCCCATGTGCTTCCCACCCTGGCTGCCTTCTCTCTCTTCCCTTCCCGCCCTCCCTCCCTCCCTCCCTCTCTCGCTCTCTCCTTGTAAGTTTGAAAAAGCCAGCCCGCGGTTGGCTACACATCTCACACGCAAAAACATTTACACACACGTCTGCTCTCAGCCTTATAAATCACCAGGCTTGGCGACTTGGCAGTGGGAACACAGGCGAGCTCTATTTTTACCAGCACAGTCCGCAGACAGCCCTGGGGGCCCCTCCTTTCCTACAGTGACACCTACTGGTGCCAACTTTGGCCAAAGGCAGACTTGTAGCTTCAGACCCATTTCCCAGGCTTCAGAAGATAGTAACTGATCAAGGCCCTGCCCTTTCCCAATTCCTCCTCCCTCAACCTCCTCCAGCCTCTGGGGAATTCCACCCAGGAAGCTCCGCCCCATGGCCATTGCCCCCAACTATGCTTGCGGGAGGGGCAACTTGCGCCATGGACATAGTAGTTACTTTCCCCAGAGCTTTGGACTGCACTGGCTCATTTGGATGTCAAAGGATCATGGGAATTGGGAAGGGGGGTGCCTACCAGGTCACCCTCTGCCCCCCAAAGCCAGGCTCCCTTCCTCTAACGCAACCTCCTGGGGGTTGTCCAGTTGTGTTTCAAGCAATTACTTTACTATGAAAGACATCTGTTATCTTCGCTGACACACACAACACTGGCAGCCAATGTGGTTTCTGCAAGGGGCTTGTGAATCCTGGCATTGTGTCATTGCAGCCCTGGCTGGGAACGAAGGGGGTGGGGTAACCTGGTCCTGGCCCCGGCTCCTCCCAGCCACCTCTCCAGAGGTGGCTGTGCCAGGTCTAATGCTCCTAATGTCATCTTTGCAGATCCATTTGTGATTCCTTGATGCTGTAATTACCTCGGCTTTGCTCCCCTCGCAATCGCTGCCATTAGCCAGGCAGACCACAGGCTGAGGTGACGATGTGGCTCTAGAAGCCTGGGGGGGGGCCCTCTGCGGGTTGCTGGGGGTGGACAGGACCCTCCTGACAGGCCCAGAGCTGCTCAGAGGCTCAGAGTGGCTAGCTGAGCCTGCCAGAAGCTGGTGACGAATGGCTTTCCCCTGAGTGTAACTCCTGGCTATCAGCCAGCTGTGGAAGATGCCCCAGGGCAGAGATCAGGGTGACACACAATTCCAACTCAGCCGCTGACACAATGGTGACCCTGGACAAGTCACAGCTCCTCTGAGTCTTGGTTCCCTAAACTGTAAGAAGGACGGAGGCTGGGGAGGTATGGGAGGGGTAGGGGAGGATGGATTCCCCTGTCAGAATCTCCCTTTCAGTCCCCACTGTGAATTCCTCTTCTGTTGACTATCTCAGCACCTGGAAAGGCCTGTACAAAGGCTGGGTGCTGTCACAGAGGCCCAGGCAGGCCATCTGGTGCATTTGCAGGACTGGAGAGGAAGACCAACACCCCAGAACACTGCCCTGTCTTCAACTTTACCCAACATATCAGATCCCTAATGTCACCCTAATGTCACTGCTACTAATGGAAATATTGCCTTAGTGATCAAGACTTGCCCGCTGAGAGTGGGCACTGTAGAGAGTCAGCCCTGTGGTGGTTTGGAACCATGGTAGCAAATTCTTGATACTGTTTCCATCCCGAGATGGATCTATGGCCCCTCCCCTTGAATATGAGTGGGCTTGTGACTACTTCAACTGAAATATTACTACAAGACAGATGCTATGTAACTTCCCAAACTAGGTCATAAAAGGCCATGTGATGTCTGCTTTGTTTGCTCGAATACTGCTTGGAGTTCCAAGATGCCCTGGAAGATGGCTAATTACTACTGGCTGCCATGCTGCAAAGAAGGTCACATGAAGGTATTGTAGCCCAAGCACCAGACCTGTGAATGAAGGAGCCTCCAGCCCTCAGCCTCCAGGTCACCTCTAGCTATTCTTCCAGCCAAGGGCCCAGACAATGTGGAGCAGAGATAAGCCACCCTTGTGTGCTCTGTTTCAATTCCTAAGCCACAGAATCCGGAGCGTACTGAAATGGCTGCTGTTTATACCACTAAAGTTGGGGTGGTTTGTTAAGCAGCAACAGATAACAAGAACAGTCCCTTAGCCCAGGGTCCTGCCTGGCATCTGGCCTAATGCATGAAGACATGGACACCTGTTTTCCATAAAGGAAGCAGGAAGTTTTCTAGAAGGCCAAGGATGGCATTGGGCCAGAGGATCTGCTGTGCCGGTTGCACACTGAGCCTTTGGCTGCAAACTGCCCAGTTGCTTACCTTAGGTGCCAGGCTCAGTGTATTGAATGAGGCCTGGGAATCCGTGGCTTTCTTGGGGCTGTTAAGCCTCATTTTATTTCCTATAAGGCCCAGCCTTCTAGCCAAGGTTGGGAGAAGGAATGCAAAATGCCCTGACCTTTTATTCCTTTCTGCTTTATAATTTAGGTCTAAAGGGGATGGCTGTAACAGGGAGGGGGAAGTTGGGGCCAGGGAGCTTATGCACATGAGCAAGCACACATCTTTTTGTGGTTTCTCTTTGAAGGACAGAGAACAGAATCCCACCCAGGAACCAAGAATGTCATCTGGCAATGTGACGTACAAGGCCTTGGCTGGTACTTTAGACTTTCATGAAGAGTGTGGGTGGGGACACATTTGGCTGCCTGTGACCGGAGTCAGTCGGTTGATCTGTAACTTCTACAATTTACAAGGAAACTGGATGGCTTTGTCCAATCTTTCGGAAGCATTGAAAGATTGACCATGCATTCAATTGTGGGCCATCCAACGATGCCCTTAAACATTTGCTGGCATTTATAATCCTGGCTCAATTTTACATATAAAATTCAATCAATGGCAATTCCAGTTTGTTACCTAGAACTTGACAATTTTGTGCCAGAGAGCGACAGTTAGAGAGAGTTTTACTTAGTTTTTCACGTAGCTTTTGTTGCTCTGAGACCTTGTTGTGTACCGTGGTGCTGGCGTTTGAACTCTCGTACTCCTGTATGCCAGGCAAGGGCCAGAACCAGTGAGCCACCGCTCCAGCCCTGAGAGCTCTGTTTTTGTTCATAAAAAGCACTCAGGAGCCTAAATTGATAAATAGTTGGCCGTGGGATGAAAGAAAGCAACCCTGAGGTGAAAATACAAATCTTGCCGGGTGTGGTGGTGCACGCCTGTAATCCCAGTGACTCATGAGGCAGAAGCAGAAGGATCACGAGTTCAAAGTCAGTCTCAGCAGCGCAGCAAGGCCCTGAGTAACTTAACAAGACCCTGTCTCACAATAAAATATTTTAAAAAAAGGGCTGGGGATGCATCTCAGTGGTTAAGTGTCCCTGGGTTCAACCCTGGGTCCAAAAATAAAAAGGACTTGTTATCCACTGTAAATTAGCAGTTCTCATCTTTGAGGGAGCACATTTTGACTAAGTGGTAAACTTGACCATGAGCAGGCTCCAATAAGCCACTAATGTTTGGTTAGTTGGGATGAAGATTTAGAAATAAGGCCACAGGGAAGAGGATAGGAAAAGTTCGACCTCTATAGAAGGTCCTGTAAAGTGATGAGGAGGAGCCTGAACACCCGTGTTTCATTTTGTTGGTCCGCTGGGAGCAGCCTGGGGGCACGGAGTTTGGCCGTGCAATGCCCTGATGTGTTTTGGTGCCTATCTTCCTCTTTACCATCCTAGGAAGCAGTCACCTGTCTCCCAGATGTCTGGGACTGTCTGCTGGAGCAAGTGACATCACAGTGACCAGAAACCACCTCCCCTTTGTCTGGAGCAGTTATGATGTCATTCCCTCTGGCAGCGAAGCAGGATGTTGGCAGCTGGGATTCCTCCGGGTCCTCCTGAAGTGATAATTGCCTTAGATTTTGTTATAAAGTGCAGCTGCTAATTATCTTGTTAAATCGCAGCCATATACTTTTTGGATTTTTTTCTTTGCAATCCATTTAAACAGTCTGGGAGATTAAATAAAACCACATACCCTAAACAAAAACAAAAACACAGCCCAGACACATACACTCTCTCTCTTTCTCTCTTCTTTAAAACACCGTAAGAATAATTTTTAAAAAACGGAAAGGGCGCAGATATGGCATAATTAGATTGCTTCCATTAAAAAGCCATCATTTCAACATCCTCATATAAATATCTGCATCCCGTTGCATATTTTAAGCAATTGCATAATAAGCCCCCAAGTGAAAAACATAGCAAAACTCATTTCCTGACCACAAAAGGAGAAAGGAGTCACTATGTGCTCTGAGTTCCAAGGAGAACTGGATTACATTCCTCCCACACAGACTGGAGGGAGATGGAGTTCATTGCTCCAGGGGAGAGAATTATGACAACACTTAACCGCTGTGACCCTGCTGCTCCATGCTGCTCCGAGCCTCTCCATGCCATTGGCCACATTAGAAGTGCAGCTCCCACTGAGGTTAGAGGGAAAAATAGGAGAGGACCTGGGACCCTCGTTTGGCCCTGGGGTGCTCTGGGAAGGTGGGGAAACCTCTCCTGGGTTTCAGGATCAACAGGTGAACGGACATCAGGTACCGCACGAGCACTATGACCATGACCCGTGATTGGCCATTTTCAAGCTTCTCATTTTGTGGTCCTGCTGGAAGTTTGCCAAGCAAGAGCACAGGAGGGAGCTGGGCACGGGCAGGGCTTGTAAGGCCTGGTGCGCAGGAAGGCTGAGCGCTATGGTCCACATCTGGGTCTGCTTCCTTGTTGAGTTGCTCGGGGCTCTGCCTCAGTGTCCCTGCCTGTCAAAGGGGAATCATACTACTTCCTGCCTCATAGGGCGGTTGTGAGGGTTAAATGGGTCCACATTTGTAAATCACCTATGCAAGCACAGCATATCACCAGTAATGAGCCAAACCAGTGTCCTGTATGCATTGCATGAAGACTCCCAATTATGAAGGCCATCATGCAGTTATCGCTTTTGTAAGGCAGTGGTGGAAGTAGCTTACCTCAAGTAGAGGTCTCATTTATCTGCGAGGCTAAGGCTAGGACTGACTCTCTGCTCAGGCCCCACCCTCCCCTAGCCTGGGTGGGGACCACCTTTGGTAATCTTACCCTGCAATCAGAATGAAACACTGCTAGGCCAATTCCTCTGGCCCTAGGGACATGGAACAACTGCCTCCTTAGGGGTGGGCCCACTTCCCACACCTGCAGCAGGTTGACTTTGATGGCCTGAAAACAGGTGCCTGGGCAGAGGCAGGCCACCATCCTGTGCTGGAGGTACTATTGCTGTGGGCTGCCATGCTGGCTGGGGTTTTCTTGAAACTCTGCCCTTGGGAGCTGAAGGCTCCTCCCAGAGCCACAGTTGGTAAGGAGCTCTGCGGGGGCTGGTAGTGGGGGGGGGAGGTGAGGGGGTCAGAGTGTGACACTACCTGCCTGTAGGCCAGTTTCCCTGCAGCCCAGTGTAGCATGACTTTAGGGTGAGGTTAGCGAGGGGAATCTCTGACAGCATCAGTCTTCTCCTTCACCATAAAAGGCAGACTTAGAGGCACAACTCCAAGAGCAGAAAGTATCTGTTGAGGTACAAAGGGGATGTGGAAGAGGGGCAGAGGACTGAGTGCAGATTGGTACATGCACATAATACCTCTGTCAAGAAAGATGAGAATTCAGTGATATTGGCTACCCCTGGAAAGATAACTGGCTGGTAACTGGGATGAAAGTGGGGAAGGAAACTCTTCATTGTCCACTCTTTTATGCCTTTTGGATTTTGAACCATATGATCATATTAGCTAAGTAAAAATAACTGAA
>PVKS010031609.1:0-23287 GCA_004027875.1 Aplodontia rufa | reverse complement strand
ATATATATATATATAATTTCATTAGAAGCTTGTTTGATTGTTCAACAAATAAATTTCTGAATAAAATTTAAAAAAACGAATCGGGGAGTTATTTTTCTCTGATGGTGGGGTGGCTCCAGAGACATCCCTAAACTCTCAGAGCAGTGACTCCACTCTCTCTAATACAAGAAGCCTATAGTTCACTGGGAATGTTTGAGGAGCATTTTCTTAGAATCTATTTTTCTCTCACTGTCAACAACCAATTGGCAGCAGATACACATATTTTGCCTCCAATATATCCCTCAAAGTAACTGGCCTTCCTCCATACCCTGAGCTCGTGTTGTCAACACTTATTGCTCCAATGAGTGCAGTAATTTTCTTCTTACCTGGACTTCCTGTTTATAGTTAGGGAACTGTTAAATGATTTAGCAATAAACCTCCAAACTACTGTGGCTTAGTAATACAATTCTGCCTCTGGTATTTCTGTTTAGTGTGTAGTGTTCCTCCCAGTGATTACAGACCCAGAATCCTTTATTCCTGTGATTCTGGAATATTGTCAGGCAGGAGTTGGATTTTTTTTTTCTGTCAAGAGTCAAATAATTGGGGCTGGAGCGGTGACTCAGTGGTTTCGGCGCTTGCCTGGCAAGCATGAGGACCTGGGTTCAAACTCCAGCACCACGTACACAACTAAGTGTTGGAGCAACTAAGGCCATGTGAAAAACTAAATAAAGTTGTTTCTCTCTTTCTCTGTCTCTCTCACTGTCCCTCTTTCTTTAAAAAAAAAAAGAGTCAAATAATTAGTAAATATAGTAGGCTTTCTGGGCTGTATGGTCTAAGTTGCAACTACTCAACAGGCCATTGTAGCACAAGAGCAGCCATATTAGTACCCAAACAAGAACTTTAGAATTGAATACTGAATTTGAATTTCATATAATTTTCATGTGCCATGAAATATAATTCTTCTTTTGATCTTTCCCCAAAAGATTTAAAATTGTAAAAACCATTCTTGGTTTAACAGCCATACAAAAGCAGTTAGTGGGTTAGATTTGGCCTAACAAAACAGTTTGGTGAGTCTAAGAGTAAAAAGGAACTCAAATTTAAAATATTGTGATGCAGGGCTGGAATGGTGGCTCAGTGCTGGGAGTGCTTGCCTGGCATGCCCAAGGATCCAAGTTCAAACCTCAGCACCACGTACACAACTGGGTGTCAGAGAAACCGGAACCAGACAAAAAATAAATAAAAGTTAATATCCTCCCCCACCTCCCTTTCTCTCTAAGAATAAAACAAAATATTGTGACCTGATGATTCGAGCCACTTAGATTTGCATTGTTTTGTTTTAGCAGCTTGGCATAAACTATTTGTCTTTTTGATTTTTTTCACAGGCTCTGGGAATATGGCGGTGTCACATCCCATTGCTGCCAGCACACCTGAAGGGAGCAATTATGGGACAATAGGTATTTCCTATGATGAACCCCTTGGTGGAAGTGCTTCCCAATCTTGCACAGATTAGCACAAAAAGGGCTCTTCAGCCACTAAGCACTGTGATCGTGGGCAAGTCAGTCCTCCTATGAAATTGTCTTTTGTTTATAAGATGAATCAGTTGGGTAATCTAAAAGCTTTGTTCCAGCTGTAACTTTCTACAGTTTTCTTGTTCTGTTTCTTGGGTCGAATAGCCACACTGGAGCAAAATTCCTTACAATGGTTGCCATCAACTACCAAGGCCCACTAGGGACTTTTCCATCAAAAAACTTGTCACAGGGAGCCTGCAGGAAGCCTGGCGTCAGTTGATCAGTTGTTTCATTCTCAGGTTTCAGTTGCGTCAGGGTGGTCAGAAGACTGAGGCAGTGCTGCAGGTGAACATGGCAATAGCCTGGCAGTTCTCCATCTTGTCTAACTTCACAACTGCGCCTGCTCAGTGCCACCCAGCCATTCACGTGGCAAGCCCAGCACTCATTAAGCTGCCTGGAAGGAACAGAATCCCTGTCCTTGCCTTGTTAGGGTAGGAGCGCACTGAGCAGCCTGCCCCTTCCATGACACTTGTGGGCCAGTGAATGATGCTCCCTCCAGTGGCCCGTTCAAGGGACCAGGGATGCCATATTCCTGCCCTGTTATTCTGTAACTTTGAGCATGTGGGCTCAGTGTAGGCTGTTTATTTTTAGTTCTGTAAGAAGGGGATTTTTTAAAGCCATCTGAACAGAAGAATTAAAGCGGAAGGTAGGCACAGCTCATGTGCTCAAGCTGCACAAATCCCATCTGCTCTGGGAAACATTCATGGGAACAGAAGAATCCTTCCTGAGAATGTTGTTCTCATTATATAATCATAGTTACGGCATGAGGGGGATTTCTGTGTACAAATACATTATTCTTGAGAAATGTATGGCTGCTGGATATGCCTGTGCTTACACATCTATGTGATAGATGCTACACATAACTATATGCATGTGTATGTTTATATATTTATATTCCTATTTTAAAATATGAAACATGAAATAAAAGCACAGTGTTATTTTGTGTTCCAATTGTTAATAGAGCAGATGCCTTTTTATTCTAAAAGTTATTCAGCCCTGGAGACAGACAAGGTAAATATGAGAACAGGGTAAGAGAAAGCTAAAGGTCCTTTGAGAAGGTATGAGGGAAAGAGCATGTCCCATGAGTAAGGAGTGAGTTTTGACCAACATAGTACTTTCTAGAATGAGTCAGCACTGTGCTTTTTGTGGACTCCACAGATGTTCTTGGCTTTTGAAGGCAGATGAGTTTTCTGTTTCAGATGAGTCAAGCTCCAGTCCTGGAAGACAGATGTCCTCCCCCGATGGTGGGCAACCATGCCAGTCAGACACAGACAGCTCTGTGGAAGAGAGTGACTTTGACACCATGCCAGATATTGAGAGTGACAAAAATATCATCAGGACCAAGGTACCTCCCTCTGCCTGGCCATACTTTTTGAGATGGAAAAAAGTTCAACAGTAGAATAAATTTCACCACTCCTCAGTTTCTTTTATTTTTTTGCCTCAGAGAAAATCAGATTTCCTAGAAAGTTTAGATAAAATGTAACTACACACCAAAGGCAAAATTCTGTTCGTTAGCACTTTTTTATTTGAGGAAAAAAGTGAGAAATTAAAGACAGAGCACTAAACACTCTCAGGATCTGAACTGACTGATTGTGGACAAGAGGGATGAAGGAATTCAACCAGAGGGAGGGAAAGATCCATTGGAGGGGTATACCTAGAGAGCTCCCAGTTTCTGTTCATATCATCTTTCAGGAGTAAAGCTGATTTCTTTCTTGTATATATTTAGTATAGTGTGTGTTGTACCCAGTAAAAGTTATGAACATAATTGCACAGTTTCAACCTTATATAATTCAACAACCACACATTGTATTGCTCTGAAAGCTGGAAAAATCAATACTTGACATCTAAGAAGCACTTGGGACTCCTAATAGGGTTTCCATATCAGCCAGTCTTTAATATTCCAAGAAAAAAATCAGAATCTTTATTGAGATATCCTTGAAAAAGCAAAATTAAAAGAAAAGTCTTGTTGAGTAATTTAAATTTCTAATGAGGGATTAAACTGAAATTTTTCAGTCTCTCCTATTTATTTTACACAAGAAAATCCAGGTACAGATTTGTGTTCTCTTTTTATTTGGCATCCCAGATGTTCCTTTACCTGTCAGATCTGTCCAGGAAGGACCGGAGAATCGTAAGCAAAAAATACAAGATTTATTTTTGGTAAGTACATGCTCAGTAGGACCATAGTTCCCTAAGTAAAATCAAACTACTTAAATTTAAGTTCTTTTTTAAAACCAAAACCACTTATATCACAAGAAGTTACCGTTTGATGAAGCACAGGTATAGGTGATGACGCCACCAGCGAATTATAAATCGACCAGTGGTGGTCATACTCAGTGGACACCGCCTCCAACCTAGCCAAAAGGCTGAGCTACTGAGCAAGGGCTCCTCCTCCCTTTAAAAAGCCCAGGCCTTCCTGTGAAGCAGCCCTTCCCACTCTTTTCTACAGACACAGGAAAGCAAGGAGCTGAAACTCCAAACCCCGGTTCTTGTGTTCCAATGAAAGAAAATTTAAAGTCAGACACCGGAATTCATGCAAGAGAATTTTATAAGTGAAAGAGAGATAAACATAAAATAAAAGCAGAGTAAGATTCAAGCAGAGAGCACTTTCAAGAGAGAGTGGGCCATCTCTCAGAGAACCACAAAGGAGACAATTCTATCTCCAAATGTATTGCTGTTTCCTGGTAGATTTAAAAATCGGGGTCCTCCTTCAGCAGCCTTCACCAATCTGGTGTTCAACTCTTCCTTCATGTCGGGGGGTGGAGTTTTTGACCTGGAACTGTCAGGGTGGCCATCCTATTCAGGGGGACTTCATCTACAAGTCAATCCCATATTAATGTGGGCATTGGGGTCAATAGTGGTCAAAATTACCTCAATGCATCTGTGCTATTAAGGAATACCCCCTTCTGAGCTAGTAGGAGACACCTGGTGCCAGTAGCTTTTAGTCTCATTTCAACTTTTATGGATCCTTTCAAGAAATAGTCCCATAGATCCTTTGTTCTTGAGGCATCCTCCTCTCCATTATCTCTTTTGCTTTTGTTTATCCTAAACATTTGTGTACTAATATTTTTCCATAGCTGGTCTGCCTTGGCAGTAGCTTAAAGAAAACTTCAAGAGTAAACCAGTGGCTATGTCAAGCATTTCGCTGTTCATTGCTGGTTCCTACCTAACAAGAAGAATGCCCTTTTCCTTGGACACAGATATTATAGGGAAAACAGGGACAATGGGGTCACAGGGAATTTCATCGTGGGACCATCAGTTTGGAACTAAGAGTTATCTCAGAGAGCTGTACCTCTGCATGCCATCCCTCACTGGTTATTTGCACTTTGATCACTTTTAATCTAATGGCATCTGTTTTAGTAAGCTTTTTCATTGCTATGACCAAAAGACCTGACAAGAACAATTTCAGAGGAGGAGAAGTTTATTTGGGGTTTACAGTTTCTGATATCTCAGTCCAGAGATGACTAACTCCATTGCTCTGTGTCCAGGGTGTGGCAGAACATTGTGGTGGATGAGAGTGGCTCAGGACATGGCCATTAAGAAGCAGAGACTAAAATCAGCTCATAAAATATATGCCCCAAAGGCACGTCCTCAGTGTCCCATCTCCTTCAGCCAGAGCCTTCAGTTACCACCCAGTTAATCCCTGTCAGAGGGTTAACGCACTGATTAGGTTAAATCTCTCAAAACCCAATCATTTCACTTCTAAAATTTCTTGCACTGTCTCACACATGAGCTTCGGGGGGACACCTCATAGCTAAATCATAACAGCATCCTAAGAAGTTAGACTCTCGTGAATAATGCAGTTAAACCAGAAGCAAATTTTATACAGTTTTACAAATGGTTGTACAAAGAGGAAACAAAAAATCCTAATATTTATTGGGTGCCAATCATTAACCTTTAAATGCATTGTTTCAGTTAATATTTTCACAAACTAATAAAAACCTCACCTCCCCTTTAGTCAAGTTACTGTGTACCAAATGCAAAGAGAGGGGAGAGGACGACTAGAGAAACAGGAACCACACAGCAGCTGCTGAGTGTTTTTGGAAGTTTACTGTGGAGTTCTAGGGTAGAAGCATTCTTTTTGAAAAACTAAGCAAAGGTTCCATTCTTAATTTGGAAATGTCTACCTGTGGTTCTTTCTGTCTGCATAGGAACATCATCACCATCGCTGTGTTCTATGCTCTGCCTGTGATCCAGTTGGTCATCACCTACCAGACAGTAAGTGCTGTCCCAACCCCAGAACCCCAGCTTCCATTCTTCAGGGAAGGTCTTCACTGCGATCTACAGGGAAAGGTGTAACTTGGAATCAATTCAAGAATTAATTTTCCACTTAGGTGCCGATCGGACTTCTCCATTGCTTAATCTTTAACTGGCCTTTCCATCTCTTTCTCAGTTGTTTGATCACAAAGGAACCTGGGACCTCTCACATTGTTTTGTCTACCAACCTGAAATCATTACCTTGCACTCATTCGGTTATAATATTTACCTGGTTTTTTTTCCCCCAGTCTGAGCTCTCCGATCATCATGGAATAAGGAGTAGTAGAGTAAATAAAGTTCCAGACCAAAACAAAAAAATCTGATGTCTATTTGAGCCTGTGCCTTCTCATCAGAGTTAAATGTTTTGTAAAATGAAAACCAGCTTCATGAAATTAGCAAAATATTAAAACAAAATGAAACTATAAAATGTAAACAAAAAAATCTAAAAAGTAAAAAAATGGTACTATCAAAATAGCTTAAGAATTCTCACCACTGCTTCACAGAACCCTAGGGCACAGGTCACTTATGTGAGAACTTAATTGGGGGGCCCAGGTAACTTTAAGTATAAATTCTCCAGAATTTATGACACATGAGAAAGCCCATTTAGAATGGATCAAGGTTAAAGACATATGTGATGCAGTGGTTCTCATTCTTTGTTGTGCATTAAAATCTCCTGGGGCACTTTAAAAAAAAATCCCAATATCCAGGCTATACCTCACACCAAGAAGATCAGGGTCTCAGTGGAACTGGGCATCTAATGTTGTTTAAACTCCCACTGATTCCAAAATACAGCCATGTTTGAGAGCTGATGTTCTAATAACATTTGGTTCATTTCATACTTGTTACATGATGAGGGCAAGGACTTTATGAGGTTTGAAAACCCCTGTAAATATTCTCTGCACACTTTGGGGGCCCTGTAAGAAGACACAGCTGTGTGGTGGTTTGGGTAGGTTCTGGAAAGATGTTGGTAAATATGGAAAGCAGAATACACACAAGTCTACCTGCTGCAGGTGGTTATCATTTCCACCCAGAGCATGGGTCAACGCCACGATTCCGCAGCATTCCTCTAGAAAATAGGACCTAGCAAGATAGACTTCAACATTAGCATTCTTTCATAGTCCTTTTATAATGAGAACAATGGATCCACACTTGGTTGAATTCCACCTTGGCCACCTAGTGGGTACACGGAATGTCTGCATTCAAAGCACAATGGTAACTTTTATGGGAATTGTGCAACGGTGGCAAATTATGATCCAGCCCTCCTGAAGGCTCACCAGCTACAGTAAGCCACTAACAGGGCATGGCTGGGAGCCAGGTCTGCTCTTCCAGGGTCTCAGAGGATGGAGAAAAACCACATTTCCTCTTCTCACACTTGATTTTACAGGTGGTAAATGTCACTGGCAACCAGGACATCTGTTACTACAACTTCCTCTGTGCTCACCCCTTGGGCGTCCTGAGGTAAACCCAGTCGTCTGGTTGCTCATGAGGCATGTAGAGATTTCTTTCTGTCTAATGTGATTTCAGTTGTTAAAAGCACGAAAAGCAACTGTGGAAAACTACCCCAATTAGGGTAGAGAGGATGTAAACCCAACAGTTGAGAACAGGTATGCTTCTCATTCCTGAGTCCCCCAGGCAGCGTTCCTAACATCACCTGCTCAGAAGGGGGCAGTGGTGTTTTTGAAAATGCCAGTTCCCTAGTGGTGGTGGCATGTGTTCATGGACTTGAGCTGGCAGCCTGTTGTCACATTCAGTCTGTCCAACCAGCTCACAAGATAGATTCCCAGCACCTGCATGTTTTAGAAGATGCTTCGGCATAGCTAGGTGAGGACTCACTGAAGGCCCCTCGCTGTTGGTATGTGAGTGCCTGATCCCAGGCCTGCAGCCTTCAAGGCTGTTCTCCCACTAGGACTTGATGACAAGCAAAGAGCATTTGCCTAGGAGATGGCTTCTTGCTCTAGAGCCGAATCATCTTTAGTTTCCTGAAATAAAGCTGCTGGCTGTAATTGGCCAACACTTGTCTTGAAATTCACACTTAGCTCAATATTGATACAGAACGTGGGTCCACCTCTGAGAATTCACTCTCCGGTGCTGCTGACCACTTGCCCACATGGAGCAGCTCTCTTTCCTAGGAATTATACTTTGCTGTCCCATGAAGACAAGAAGAGATGGGGCAGTTAGGACGCTGAGAAGGCATTCCTGAAGGCAACAGACATGTTATCACACAACTAAGTAAGCATCCTAAAATGAAGGAGCCAGGTTAGAGAGGATTCTGTATGGTTTTCCACTCCTGAAATTTTAGGGACAGATTGGTGGTAGAAAGCACGGAATGCCAAGATCTTTCACTCACTTGTGCATTCATGCATTTTCTGAATCCTCTTGACTACCTTCACTCTCGTGGTTTCTCACTCATCCCTATAGTGCCTTCAACAATATTCTCAGTAACCTGGGCCATGTGCTTCTGGGCTTCCTCTTCCTGATGATAGTCTTGCGCCGGGACATTCTCCATCGAAGAGCCCTGGAAGCCAAGGACATCTTTGCTATGGTGAGGAGAGAGTGGGCGCATCAGAGGTGGGAGCTGGGAATGACCATGATTCCAAACAGGATCTGCAAAGGGCAGGGACATCC
This sequence comes from Aplodontia rufa, assembly GCA_004027875.1. NCBI lineage: Eukaryota > Metazoa > Chordata > Mammalia > Rodentia > Aplodontiidae > Aplodontia > Aplodontia rufa. The sequence continues at coordinate 14,861 of PVKS010031609.1, read as the reverse complement.
AGCTTGATGCTGTGATGACATATTATGTGTAATGAGTCACGTAAGGCCAGAAGCATGTGTTTTCATATTCTTTGGGCACTTCACTGACTAGTGTCCTTCTTTTGACCTGCTTTTTTCCTTTTTCAGGAGTACGGGATTCCCAAACACTTTGGTCTCTTCTATGCTATGGGCATCGCATTGATAATGGAAGGGGTGCTCAGTGCTTGTTACCACGTCTGCCCTAATTACTCCAATTTCCAGTTTGGTAATTAGAATTTATATTAATTACACAGATTTGAATTATAGGAGTCTTATCCTACGACCTTTCCAAAAATGCTAAACCCAACTTGCAAGAACTATGCAGTGTGTGTGAGCTGAAGTGATCTGAGAGCACCTCACCACTTTTATCACTTTTTGTTTACACCAGCTTTTAGACTAGAAAACACTAGACACTAAATGGTGATCCCATTGAGAGATCTAAAGGCAGATGATGGGCTAAGCCTTAGGCAGCCAGTCAGGCAGAATCCACCAAGACTTGTGGAATAATTTGGCCTAACTGAGCAGTTAGACCGCTCTGGAATAAAAATAATAGAAAACCCGATTCAGATTGGGTTGAGTAATAAAGACACTAAAAGCTTGCTGTCTGAGAGTATTGAGGTCAAAAGGGCTGTAGTTGACATACCTGTTGGTCCTGGTTCCATTTCTCTATGGATCGCTTTGGCTGTGCCCAGCCAATGAGTTGGTTTTATACTGAAACTAACCACTCTTGGTGGCAAAACTACTTATAGCAGGTGCGGTGCTGACTTCACAACACCGTCCCCAAGTCCAGAGGAGCTTTCAAGTTGACTTCCAGGGCCCGCCACTGAAGAGTAAGGAAACTTCAGGAAACCCCCAGATAATGTCCCCTCACACCTCAGGAGCCCATTCCTGAGTCATTCCCTAAGTGCTGGTTAGCTCTGGCCTAGCTTGCTACACCAATCAGCAAAAGAGGTAGGATTTCCTTCAGACCAATCAGACTCACCCCTGGAGCCAAGGGTGGCATTAGTTTTCCTGAAGCCAAGGGGCCAGGAGAGTGTGCATTTCTAATTCGAAAGGGATAGATACTCAGTCAGTATTGAGGTGCTGTTAAAAGAAGAGGAAAGGAAGAGTTGAACTGGCAGCCAATTAATAGTGCCCTCCACAGTCCTGGGTAAAGATGTTAAAAATAGTCATTTTTATGTTTGTTCTCTGCCCTTCAGCTATTAGAGCACCACAGAAATTGTGTTACATTTAAGCATTTTAAATTGGAAAACATTTTTTTAACAACTTTATTTAGTTTTTCACATGGCCTTAGTTGCTCCAACACTCAGTTGTGTACGTGGTGCTGGGGTTTGAACCCGGGTCCTCATGCTTGCAAGGCAAGCGCCAGAACTACTGAGCCACCGCTCCAGCCCTGGAAAGCATTTTTAATAGACAAAACTACAGAGAACAATATCATTCAGAACTCTGAGTGGAAAAAGTCAACACTTTTAAATATTTGCCTTGGACCTACTTTATTTTTTTTATTTTATTTTTTTTAAAGAGAGAGACAGAGAGAGAGAAAGGCAGAATCAATTTTTATTTAGTTTTTAATGTGGCTTTTGTTGCTCCAACACTTTGTTGTATACATGGTGCTAGGGTTTGAACACACATCCTTGCACATGCCAGGCAAGCACCATAACCGCTGACCCACCACTCCAGCCCCTATTTTTTTTTTTAAAGAGAGAAACGGAGAGAGTGAGGTGGGGGAGAGAGAATCGATTCTATTTATTTATTCATCTGGCCCTTGTTTCTCAATACATAGTTGTGTGTGTGGTACTAGGGTTTGAATCTGAGTCCTTGTGCATGCCAGACAAGTTGCTCCAGCCACTGTGCAACCACTCCAGCCTCTTGGAGCTACTTTTTAAGAATTAAAACACTGTGATAAAATTGAACCATTTTGAACCAAAATTCATTTTTCAATGTGTTCCCTGGAAGCAACAACTATGATTAATTTGATATTTATCCTTCCAAGGTTTTTTTAATTTTATTACATTCATAGTAAATTAATATTGATTTAAAACATTGCTTTTCAACCTTCTTTGTTCATTCAATAATGTTTTCCAAGATTTATCAATCCTGAATCAAAAACATAGAATTCATTTTTAAGGATTATCATAGTCTATTATAAACTGTAGTCCATTTATCATCTTCTTCACTGAATATTTATAAATGTTGCTGATATGTTGCTATTCCATACAATGCTACAATGAACATCCTTTCATATATATATGTCCTTGTTCAGATGTGAGAGAGGTTCCCTGGGACACCTAGAAGTAGAATCGTGTGAATCACCTGTGTGTGCATCTTCTGTTTCGCCAAAAATTAACAAATTTTTCTGCAGAGCATAAATCCCTATTCCCACTATCTATGTGAGAGTTTCCATTTCCCCACACCACCATTAACTTCTTATTACCAGACATTTAATTTTCTTGCAAAGTTTTGAATAATGGGGGGTATTGCATTGTTATTTTGCTTTGCATTTTCCTTTTTCTGATTCAGCTAAGCTATGTTTAATGTCTAGCTATTTTCCATCACTAGGCTTTAAAACCATATATGCAGTATATAGTCATCAATGTGGTTATGCTTCAGGGTGCTGAGAGCAGTCTTTTACACCCACCCAATATTCATTTTACTATCAAGGATTCTTTTATTACCATTGTTGAACATCAGTATTTAAAAAGCGAATACTCTTGCAAGTGGGGATAATAGATTATTTTTCCTGTTCAATGTTTTTCTTCTGAGAGCCAAGAACAGCCTTGGAGGGGGGTTAGGAATGGAATACATGGGGTCTGCCTAGAGAATGTGCTGAGAGAGGTTGACTGTTGGGGTCTGAAGGCTGCAAATACTCCATGGTCTGAAGTGAAGGGGGTCTGAAGAAAACTCTAACATGTGTCATCTGCGTGTCACCTACTGAACCTCTTGTCTCCACTCCTCCTCTGGCCATCAGACACCTCCTTCATGTACATGATCGCTGGCCTCTGCATGCTGAAGCTCTATCAGACCCGCCACCCCGACATCAATGCCAGCGCCTACTCTGCCTACGCCTCCTTCGCTGTGGTCATCATGCTCACCGTCCTCGGAGTGGTGAGTCCCTCTTCACCTGCCTTCAGTCTGGCTCTCAGTGTTCTCTTGGGAGGGTTTTTGTATTGTTTGCTTGCTTGTTTGTTTAACCTCAGGTGCACAGGTTTGGATTTGCAATAATCCTTGGCTTGGACACACTCTCATCCTGGGTCTGCTCAAGGCACTCTACTTTACTTAGCTGGTTATTTCTAATGATGTGACAGGCTCCTGTAAAACTACCCCTGTGTAGTTCTAAGAAGGGACCTGACTCATGTGAGATTGGAATAGAGACCAACCTGAACGAACAGAAGCCACTTTCTGAATGTGCCTGAGAATTGACTGTCTTCTGTTATTTGAAGAACGTTGGCCCCTACTGTAGACTTACTGTCCCGTTCCTGTTGCCATTCAACTGCCTTCCCTATTTCTTGTCTTTTGCATTTTCATTTGTCCAGGTATCCATTTTTTCCTGTCCCCTGTATAGAAAGATCCCTGTAAATTCTAACAAGCCTCAATAGTGAACTGCTGGAGTATGCCTAAGAGGCAATGATATTAGTGGGTTCTCAGAAAGCCCCAGATCAAGGTAACCTCAATCTTTACTCCTAGGTGTTTGGAAAAAATGACGTGTGGTTCTGGGTCATCTTCTCTGCAATCCATATTCTGGCCTCTCTGGCCCTCAGCACCCAGATCTACTACATGGGTCGTTTCAAGATAGGTAAGTCACCTGTTTTTCTATAGTGAGCACCTGAATTAACAGCCCTTGAAAAAGCAGGCATTGCCTTCACTCACCCTAAGTGAAGGTGTGACTGGTCACAGCTCTGAAGTCTGCTATGTTTAATTCTCTCCAAGAGATTCCTCTCCCTTACACGATGGATTAGCTTTGATCACTAGTTTTGTTTGCAGCTAAGAAACAAAGTTTACTGTACTTCAGAACCGCAGCACATCTCCAGCTCCTATTTTCAAGTACCATACAATCCACCAATCTTCAAGAGTACATTTGTAGACTGGTATGTTTGTTGTATCACTGGTCCCATTTACAGGACCATTTTTCCATTTGCAGCGTTCAAAAAGGGACATCCCTCTTACTATGCTAAATGGTTGTCAAGAATGAATTATATAGAATTTCCAAACTCTAGAACTTTTTGAGACAAGCTTGCCAATCATAGAGGCAGGTCACTTGCTAAAACTGCCTGGGACAGTGGGAACTGATCAGGAAGCACTGAGTGTTCTGAGTGCTTGTGATCGGCTGTTCTGTTGTCATGCATTGGAAGAAGTTCAGGTTGTTTTAGAGCATTTACATTTAAAAAATCATTTTAAGGGCAGGAAATCAAACTCAAATATTCTTTTACATATTTCAAGACAAATCATTATATATAAGCATAGTTCTGCCCCTAATATTTGTAGAGCCCAGGAAAAAATGCAAACTAAAGTTCATTTACCATATATATGAAAATTTCAAATTTATAAAGCAGACTAAAAGTTATCAATTATGAGAAAGAAGGAAGAGAGGCATAGAGGGATTGAAAATATAGCTCAGTGGTAGAGCATGTGCTTAGATGCACAAGATCCTGGGTTTGATCCTCAGCACCAAAAAATATCAAGAATTTAAAAAAGAAAAAAAATGAACTAGCTGGTAAATATATTTTCATTACAACTTAGAAGATCTAGGTTCAAATTTAGAATTTGAACCCTGTAGAACATAGCTATTCTTCCTGCCTCTGGATCTGTCCTATATCTTAAGGGGTCTGTCAAATTTGCATAAAGACATCCTTGTCCAATATTCAGTGTCCATCCACATCCTCCACAAATGGCTCCCCTTGCTTTCCTTGGACGTAGAGTTGTGCACTAATGGTGTCATCTGCCCTCAGGAAGATAATACCGGGTAGGGGGCCATTCCAGTCCTGAGAGCAGGCCAATGGTTATATGAGAAGGGAATTCTAGGGTCCCCAAAATCCAGAATGTGATCTAGAAGGGAAATGATTAATCCCCTTACCCTGCAGACTTATCACTCATGAGGGAATAAGGGTTCCTTAAAATTAGGGAATCCTTTTGCTTGGGTCTAAGAGCAAATCAATATAAACAAATGTCCTAAAGTCTAAAAGATCAAATAAGATACATTCTCACACTCACAGTTTAATTTTCCCTTTGGACATGCTCAGTAGATCTACCCTTAGCATTAACATAGCCGATATACCTCCAAATGCCCCAGTGACGCTAGTCATGCCCCATCTTCCAGAACAAAGATGAGTTAAATCATATAAATCAAATTTTCAAAAGGAAAATAAATTAGAGTGTTGTTATTCTGGTTTCTCCTAAAGTTAGGTAAACAAAACAACAACTTTAAAACAGACATGGGTAATGGTAATGACTACCACCCTGGTCAGAGAATACTAATTAATGTCCTAATGGTACCAATGGTAATACAATCTTAAATTAGTTTACCTTTTAAACAAGAAGGAATTTCATATGTTATATTATGATTGTGTAATAATTTATGAGGGTCTCAACTGGAAAATGATGTCACACACAAAGATCTGTGAGGCTTACTTCCTAAGGCTCTAGTCACAAAACATGGATGGGGTTGAGAATGGAAGGGGCAGCACAGTAACCTGGAGTCACTCGCATTGAGCCTTTATTTATCATCCACAAGCCCCAAGAACAGAGAGGAAGTAATTACCAAAGTGTGTCATGAAGAAGAAGTCACCCTGAAAGGACCACTCACCTCTGATTGACAGACAAGGCCAGTCTTATGGAGCCTCACAGGGAGGGCACCAGGAAACAATTGTCCTGAGCTCATTTTCCCTCTATCTCTGGTGCCCTGCCAGGGCTGCCCACTCTGGATCCAAGGACAGTAGGAGAGAACCTACTGTAGTACTGCAGACAGGTCAGCCTCCCCAGCGAGGTGCAGGAGAAAGAGACACATGGCAACAGGAAGACTGCCAGCACAGAGTTGAAGGAAATATTTTCAAGTTCTGTACCCAGGGAGTCTTTCCCAGGTGGTTACGAATTTACCAGAGTCAGAAAGAAAGCTTGCTATTTAATTGTGACGATGATTGTACTGAAAGTTAGTCCTAAAGTCAGGATGGATCGGTGGACAGTGGTTGAACCCACTGCAACCTCCCCTGTGCTTTCGAATCACGTGCTTCTTTCTCCATGACCCTGAGCCTACAAGAAAATAAGCTAAGACGCAGGAAGGACAGCACAGATGAGACACAACGTTTCGTAAGTAGGATGCAAAGCCACAGAGCTACCTACCCAGATCATAGCTGCGCCTTTGGTCCCAGGGTCCTGGAAAGAGACCTCTGGGATTGTTCATGAGAGAGGATGGAGTATAAATTGTAATTCATGCACAAAAGTAGACAGGGTGAGACAAAAGCCTCAATTTATTCCTTGAGGACTGAATTTCTGATTGAGACACGCAGAATGATTCTGTGTTCTTTATGACGAACAAACACTAATTTTATAATTGGAAAATAAAATTATAGTCTTCATTCTGAGAAAATATAAAATTACCAGTTTGCCTGTTTGACTTTCTTCTTACAATTCATTTCTTTCTCTCTTTTCTTCTCTGCATCTCACTGATTCAGATGTGTCTGACACAGGTAATGTCCTGTCATCCTTCCAAAATTTCTAGATTGTTTCCTTATCAAAGCAGCCCCCAGGCTCTCCGCCAGTTCTGCTTCCTAAACACCCTCTTCCAGATTGGGCAGATCCATTGTGGTGGGGCACAGGGAGGCTCAGAGCTGAGGCTGCACTCCAACCCAGCCTGCTACGCATCTCTTCTGGGTTGTCACATGGCAGGCCCCTCACTCCTGGCTAAATTCACTATAGAAGTAGCCTCATGAAGAATAAGCATTCTCCCCTAGCTTTGTTTTGTTTTGTTTGTGTGATAATGTTACCCAGGCTGGCCTTGAGCTTGTGATCCCCCTGCCTCAGCTGGGATTATAGGCATGATGTAGTATTCTCAACAGAACTTGGGCCTGCACGCCCTGAAATGATTGCTCTAGGCAGATGCAGTGTTGCATTTGATGTCAATGATGTGGACAAACTCACATGAAAACAACCTCACCTTTGACCTTGACCCTGCTCATGTAAGAGTTATAACACACACACTACATTTCATACCTTCCTTTTGCAGGCTTGCGTTTTTAAAAAATCTTCCTTGCCTTTGTCTCCTCAACTTTTAACTTACATTTCTTTGACTCTTTTGACTATTGCTTCAGTATAGATAGGCTTCCTGAACATGCTTAGTACAGCCCAGTATCCCTTGGTTCAGTTCTTACTAACTCATAACATTGAGAAATATAGATGCGATCTTTACAAGCTAAGATTTTCCACTATTTAGGAAAAATCGACTGTTTTAAGATGGATTTGAGGGGACTCGTGACATCTCTGCTATAAAGGAAATGTCACCAGAGTAAACTGTAAACAAGGGGAAACCTAGCTCAAGGAAACAGAATCAGGGTCACCAAGTACCCATGTTTTTTGCAGGTGCTTGCTATCCATGTCCACCTTTTGCCATTTTGGGTTATGGTACATGAGTACGTCTCATACCCTCCATGACAACACCAATTTTTAAACATACATTTATTGCTCACCTATTAGGTACAAAACGTTCTAATGCATTTTCAAAAAGTGAAGACTTTGTCATTCTAGTCCCAAAAGTTTAGGCCGCTTTCCAGTGTTTGTGTTTTCTCTGACTAAGCCCATTATCTTGTGCTTGTGTCATCAGCAGATTTGGGGATTTTCCGGCGGACAGCCATGGTGATATACACGGACTGTATCCAGCAGTGTAGCCGGCCACTATACATGGTATGTGCACGCTTCTTTGTTCTTTGGCCTGCTCCCAAAAGGTAGAGGAACAGCAGGAGGGACAAAAGTGGAGCAGTCACTCACAGCTCCAAAAATCAAAAAGGCCAGATGGCCCAGAGTGGCTGAGGTCCAGTTAGTGGGCGAAACATGTTGTTTACTCTTTCTCATAGAAGACAAGCTAGGATGGGCCCGTTTTTATAAATTAAATATTTGCTAGTCTATAGGAAAGAAAAATAAATAAACCAAACTTTTAAGTAGTATTAATTGCTATGGAAGAGGATCAAGACAGTGTCCCTATAAATAACCACCTAAAGAGGTGCCCTTGTGAAATGACTGGGTAGGATATTAATATATTAACAAGAATAGCCGGTATACATCAGGGTTGTCCCAAATATACTTGGACTGGCCACTTCAGTCACTTTCATTAGGAGTTTACACATTTCACATTAAGCATTTCTTCTTTGTTTGATTTTTTTATTAAGGAGTGGAGTGATTGTACAGTCATAAATGTGTATAAAGTAACAATATGATATGCATTTGCTCCTAAACCAGAGTTACCCCCACATCCCCCACACCCGAGTCTCTTGATTCTTCTATCTTTCACACTTACAACTGATATAAATGTCTATATAATATGATTATGAATTTTCCAGAATTAAATGATTGCATAAGTATTATTTGGCTTCTCAAGGGGGTAAAGAGAGTGCTACATTGTTGATGGTCGTCCTAGATTCCTCCTTATCCTCCCTCCTTCTCCCATTCCCCTCCTTCCCCCTGCCTCTCCCCGCCCTCCACACGTACATACGTATCTATGGTTCCCCTAGATTATGTTTTGCTATGCCTTTCTTGGATCTAATACATGAGTTTGACTACCTTTCAACTAAGCCTGTGTTTTGCACTAGCCTCCACAAATGAGGGGAAATTTTTGACTATTGAGTTTGGTTAAGTTCATTCAGCATGGTTTGTTCCACTGCCATCCATTTACCTTCAAAGGTCACAATATCATTGTTTCTAATAGCTGAGTAGAACTGCATTGTACATGTATACCAGAGCTTTGGGATCCATTCATCCAGTGAGAGGCATCTGGGTTGGCTCAATAATTTTGCTATTGTAAATTGAGCTGCTATTAACATAAATTTTTCTGAGACATTGTAATGTGCTGATTCTAATTCATCTGGGAAAATATTCAGAAGAGGGATACCTGGATCATATGGTAGATATAGCCTTAATTTTTTTAAGGAGTCTCCACACTGCTTTCCAAAGTGGATGTACGAGTCTGCAGTTCCACCAACAGTGTGCTAGTGCTCTGATCTCCCTGCAACCCCTCCAACTGTTTATATTCTTCTTCTTTTCCAATCTGAGTGAGGTGAAATCTTAATATAGTTTTGATTTGCATTTCTCTGATTACTAGTGATTTAGAACACTTTCTAATGTATTCATTTGCTTGCTCAATTTCCTCTGTTCAGAAGTTTCTGTTTGGCTCTCTAGCCCATTTATTGATTGGATCGTTTGTGGTTTTGTATCAAGTTTTTTCAATGCTTTGTAAATTTTGGATATTAGCCCTCTGTTGGAGGAATCACAGGCATGATTAACTCCCATTCTGTAGGTTCTCTCTTGACAGTTTTGACCAATTTCTTGGTGAGCAAAAGATTTTTAATTTAATAGCATCCCACTCATTAACTTTTTACTTTAATTCTTTTGCTTTGGGAGTCTTGTTGAGGAAGTCATTACCAACTCCCAAATGCTGGAGAGTTGGTCCTAATTTTTCTTGTAACAGTTGTATGGTAGCTGGTTTAATTCCTAGTCCCTTTGTGCAAGGTGAGAGATAAGGATTTAATTTTAATTACCTGCAAATGCCTGTCCATTTTGTCCAGCACCATTTGTTGAATAGGCTGTCATTTCTTGATGTTATTTTTTGACACCTTTTGTCAATTACCAGATATTTAGACTTGTAGGTTGGTCTCAATGTCTTCTATTCTATTCCATTGGTATTCATTCCTAATTTGATACCACTATCATGCTGTTTTTGTTACAATAGCTCTATAGTAGAATCTTAGATCTGGTATTGCAAAACCATCTGTTTAATCTCTCTTCCTTAGAAATGTTTTGGCTATTCTGAGTTTCGGGTTGTTCCAAATGAACTTGAGAATTGCGTTTTCTATATCTGTAAAGAATGACATTGGGTGGGGCACTCCTGGGGATAAATGCAATATCCAGAATATATACACATTTTATATTATTTTGTTAAAATCTTGTAAGGTTGCTCAAAAATAAAATAAAATATAAAAAAAAGAATGACATTGGTATCTTGATGGGGATTACATTGAATTTGTATAGTGCTTTTGGCAGAATGGCCATTTTAATTATATTAATTCTGCCTAATCAAGAACATGGAATGACTTTCCATCTTCTCAGGTCTACAATTACTTTCTTCGGTGTTCGATAATATTCATTGTAGAGGTCTTTTACTTCCCTTGTTAGATTAATTCTCAAGTATTTTATTCTTTTTGAGACTTTGTGAATGGGACTGATTTCTTCTTCTGCCTTATTATTGTTAGCATATAGAAAAGCTATTGATTTACAGGTGTTGATTTTGTAGCCTGCTACTTTGCTAAATCTGTTTATAAGCTCAAGCAGTTTTCTGGTGGAGTTTTTTGGATTTTCCAGACATAGGATCATGTTGACAGCAAAAAAAGATAGGATAGTTCAACTTCCTCTCTTCCTCTTCTTATCCCTTTGATCTCCTTCTCTTGCGTGATTGCTCTGCTAGGATCTCCAGGACTGTATTGAATAAAAGTAGTGAAAGCAGATAACTTTGTCTTATTCCTGAGTTATTGTGGAAATGCTTTCAGCTTTTTTCCATTTACTGTTACACTGGCTGAGGGTTCAACATACATGGCCTTCACAAAGTTAAGTTCCTTTGATCCTTAGTTTATCTGGAATTTTGAGCATAAATGGGTGCTGGATTTATCCAAGGCCTTTTCTGCATCTATTGAGATGATCATATGGTTTTTGTCCTTAATTCTATTTAAGTGATGTATCACATTTATTGATTTATGTATGTTGAATCATCCTTGGATCCCTGGAATGAAGCCCACTTGATCGTGATGAATTATTGTCTTGATGTGTTTTTGAATGCAGTTTGCTAGAAACTTATTAAGGATTTTTGTGTTGATGTTCATCAGGGATATTGGTCTGTACCTTTCTTTTTTTAATACATCTTCATTGGTTTCTGCTATCAGAGTTTTGGTTGCCTCATAAAAAGTGCTTGGGAGAGTTCTGTCTTTTTCAATTTCTTGGAATAGCTTAATAAGGAGAGGTGTTAGCTCCCCCTCATAGGTGTGGTAAAACCCAGCAGGGAATCCATCAGGTCCTGGAATTTTCTTCTTTGGAAGGTGTTTAATTGCTATATGGATTTCAGTGCCTGTCATTGAGCTGTTTAGTATTTCAAAATCATGCTGCATCATTTTGGGGATATTATATGTGTCTAGAAATTCATCCATGTCTTCCAGATTATCTGATTTAGAGTATAGTTTTTCGAAATAGGTTCTTATAATCTGTTGGATTTCATGGAGTCAGTGGTGAGATCTTTCTCCCTTTTTGTTGGTGATTTTGTTCATTTCCTTTGATTCCTTCCTTCTTTTTAGTGAGATTAGCTAGGGATCTGTCAATTTTATGTATTTTTCAAAGAATCAGCTCTTTGTTTCATTGATTCTTTTTATTATTTTTTGTTCTCAGTTTCATTGATTTCACCTCTGATCTTGGTTATTTCCTGTCTTCTGCTGACTTTGGGATTAGATTATTCTTCCTTTTGTAGGAATTTGAGGTGGATCATAACCTTATTTATTGAAGTCCTATCCTGGTTTTTAATGTAGGCATTCAGTGTTATGAATTTCCCTGTCAAGAATGCTTTCATCATGGAACCGTGGGGCATCCGGGGGGTGGGGGGGGACCATGGAATGGCATCAGCCTTGGTTTGCTTTGTCATTATACATTTGTTCTTGATTGTTTGATAATGATTCCCTCCTAATTGTAAGACCATCTTTAACGAATAAAAAAAAAGAATGCTTTCATGCTGTCCCAAAGATTTTGATATGTTGTGTCTTCATTCTCATTCTCTTCCGAGAATTTCTTAATTTCTGCTCTCATGTCTTCTTGGATCCATTCTTCATTTGATGGGATATTATTCAATCTCCATGTATATGTGTGTTTTCTGTTATAATTTTTGCTGTTAATTGCTAGGGTCATGGTGTCATGGTCTAATAGGATACATGGAATAATATCTACATTTTTATATTTGCTGAGATTACCATTGTAAACTAGAATATGATCTACTTTGGAGAAGGATACATATGCTGCTGAGAAGAAGGTTTATTCAGTCACTTTGGGGTGGAATATTCTGTAGATGTCTGTTAAGTCCATTTGATTTGTGGAATTGTTTAGGCTGGAGATCTCTTTATTCTTTTTTTGCTTTGACGATCTGTCTATTATTGATAGAGAAGGATTAAACTCTCCCAGTATTATTGTATTGAGGTCAACAAGTGGTTTTTTGTCATGGAGTAATTTTTCCACATAGTTGGGAGTGTTTGTGTTTAAAGAGTATATATTTACTATGGTTATGTCTTCCCATTGTATTATTCCCTTAACTAGGATATAGTGGCCTTCTTTATCTCTTCTGATTAGTTTATATTTGAAATCTACTTTGTTGGGAATAAGTATTGCAACACCAACTTGCTTTCTTGGACCATGTGTCTGGTAGATTTTTTCCATCCTTTTACCCTCAATCTGTGAATGTCATTGACTGTAAGGTTGGTCTCCTGTAAATAGCATATTATTGGATTTTATTTTTTGATCTAATCTGCTAATCTGTATCTTTTGATTGGTACATTGAGACCATTCACATTCAGTTTTAGAATAGTTATGTGGTTTATTTCACAGTCATCTTGTTTTATTAGTAAGTTCTGTGCTGTCTTGGTTGTCTATTAATAGTGTATACTTTGATTGGATTTCCTCTGTGGGTTTTGAGGATTGTTTGCTTCTTCTTCTATCTGTAGTTTATCTTTGAGGATTCTTTGTAATGTTTGTTTTCTGTTTATGAATGCTACAAGTTTGATCTTATTGTAAAATGTTCTTATTTCCCCATTGAATTTGAAGCTGAGTTTTGCTGGGTATAGTATTCTTGGCTGCAGGTTGTGATCATTCAGACATTGGAAGATTTCTTTCCAGGATCTTCTTGCTTCTGGAGTCTGAGCTGAGAAGTCAGAGGTGATTCTTCTTGGTTTGCCTCTGAGTCTGATTTGGTGTTTGTCTCTTGTAGCTTTTAATATTTTTTCCTTGATTTCCCTGTTATACATTTTGAATATGATGTTTCTCAGTGAGCTTCTCATTTGATTAGGCCTATTGGATGCCCTGTATGCTTCCTGAATGAGCATTTCTGACTCTATTCTGATATGGGATAAATATAACTATTTCATTGAGAATGATCTTTATACCATTCATTTGCATTTCAGTTTCTTCCTGAATCCCAATTACTCTTATATTGTTTCTTCTGATTTCAACCCAGACATTTTTAAATTCTGCTCATGTTGTTTTTTCTTTTTTGTCATCCTTGCACTCTGGCTTGCTCAGCCTATCCTCATTGGCAGAAATTCTTTCTTCAAGAGCTGAGGTCCTGTTTTCTATAGAAGTTAATCTATTATTAAATTCTTCCATCATTCCTCTGATGTGATTGACTGCAGATTTTAGTTCCATTACTTCCTTTTTCAGTATGTCATTTCCTTTGATAATAGAATTTTCATCTCTCAAGTTTTTTCACTTGGTCCCTTCATTAAATCTTCTTTTAGTTCATTGTTCTTTTTATTAGTCAGATCTTTGATAATTTGTTCTAGGTTTTCTCCTGCTCCTTGTCCATGGGCTCCTTGGTAGAGTAGTTGTGAATTTGAGATGAACCTTTTCTAGTTTGATCCCTCATCTTTGAAAATCTTCTTCTGGATCTCTGAATTGATGTTCCCTATGTGGAAGCAAAGCATGTCTCCAGATGAATCCTCCTTGCAGGTCAAAGGGTTGGGTCAGACACTGCCTTTCTGATGACCACCTTCTTCCAGAAAGCTGCTTCTGGAAGCCTCATTTTGTTGCATCTTGGGATCTAGATTTCTGGACTCAGATTTGGAACCTGGTCAGGTTGATGAGAAGCCCACTGGGTTGTTGAAGCTAAGCAGTATGGGTGTGTTTCTGGGTCCTGGGGTCCTAGGGATGAAGGGCAGGCTGGAATGAACCAGCCTGTGTGCCATGCTGGGACCTGGGATCCTTGGTTGTGGGGATGGGTCCAATATATCTGGACCTGGTAGGTATGCACAATGGCTGGGTGATGTCCGGAAATGGAATCCTTGGGGTATCTTGAGCGCCTGCCAGATCTGGGGCTGGAGTCCTGGGCACTGTCTGCAGTGGATCAGGTTTGGGTTCCTTTTGTTTGATTTTTTTTAGAATGAGTAAAAACTATGGTTATTGCTTGATGATTGAAATATACTTTGAAAGTCCTCCCTTATAATTTCCAGCATGTTGTTTGGTTCTGAACTGAGCCTAGAGACTAGGGCCCTGGTCCAGCTCTGTCTTGGCTCACTTCCCAGTGACCTTGAGAAGGTTACTTACCTACTATGAGTCCACTACCTGAGCCTTTACACAGTGCTTTGATAGATCTAGTGATATATTTGGGCCTCACACATGGGAATTCAACAAATACCTGCTAATAGTTTATAATCAGAATGATTTTTACATAAAAGAATGTGGGAATCTTTTAGCCCTCTAGAGCTTGGATAGAAGCTACAGGCACTAAAAAATAGAGGAAATTGAGGTTAGAGGTTTTATTAAAGTGGAGAATTAAAAAGTCCATTAGAACCGGTGAGTATTTTGAGAGTTATGCATGGTTTAGCTGTGAACCAGGAGGGCAATTAACA